>JASMMZ010000012.1:5346261-5453999 GCA_038502455.1 Anisogramma anomala | reverse complement strand
CGTGAGCGCCTCCGCTTCTCATGAGGGCCCATTTCCCGCAGTGTTTTTTCCCGTAGACGGTTCTCCCACGGCCTAGTGTGCCAAATCCACTCGCTATATATGGCTACAAGATGGCCTTGAGCCCAGGCTTCAGAGCAGACAGCCGCGTATGGCGCTTCACCAGTCAGTCACTCTGTACATAATATAACAGATGCTTTGTTATTTGACGGCAGCACGTAGTACCTGGGATCTCACTTACCATCACAAGGGAATACAGCAGTTGTGATGGTTTATTTGTACCCTTTCATGAGCACGGGGCAGTGCTGACGCGCTCACGTCCATATGCTTGCTGCCCATTGAACGCCTGTAAGACATCGTGCGGTCCCCTTCCGCCGATGCGCGTCCACTCCAGACCCAAGCAAATTCCCAAATCAGTAAACCCTACTCCGCCAAGTAAATGAAGCAATTCCAGTCCCAATTGTGAGCGCCATGCGCCTCTCCAGCGCCTCTCCATCGCCCACCCTTTCTTTGTAGGTACGATGCCCACCGTACCTTGGATGCTTTTGCTGCAACTCCACAAGACAACGCATCTCCAGACCATCAAGCGGCTGCCACGGGTCATGGCAGATCTCATTTTTCACTAAACATTCCCCAAAACTGAGGCCAACTATACTGCATCCAGCAGTGCGTCCATTCCATTTCTCTCGTTCTCCAGGCTGTCAGCCGTGATCTTTTCGTTTGGGTCAGGGCCGGCCGCGGCGCCCTTGCCCTTGTCATCTTCATCATCTTGATGTACCATGTCAGCAAACATCTGGTCCATCTCCCCATCATCCACACCATCATCATGGGCAGCCACACTAGTATCATGGGCAGCGCCGCTGCCCATTGCTGAGCCGGAGTCGGGAAACGATCCGGAGCCGAAGATGGTCTGGGCCTTCTCGCGGCCCTCTTTAGTCTTGCTCAGGATCTCCAGGGCCTTCTGGTTGCCAGTGTCGTTCATCATGAAATCCCCGAAAGTATTGCTACTGTCTGAAGGACCTCGAAGCATCCGACTGTCAGGATATGTACCAGCGTTATTGTCTCCCAGGGCCTGAGATCCACCGCTGACAGGCAGGAAGAAGCTTGGGTGGATGTTGGCATTGGGATCCATGTCCATAGGCTCGGCGCGGAGCATGGGCCCGGACGACCCAGCTCGGCCAAACGGATGACCGTGATGTGTTGACGAAGATGCCGACCCAGGCCCACGAGACGGATGAGCATGTGAGCTGCTGGCGACGGAAAGACCAGGCGTTTGCGGCTGCGACGAGCCTCTGCGCTGGTAGTGGCTGTGGTATAGCATGTGAGGATCCTGAGGACCGGTAGAAGCGGCCTGTTGTGCGGCCTGAGCCGCCATGTCGGCGTTCTGGCGTTTGCGCTTCAGGCTGAGGCCTTTGCCTTTCACATCCTCTGGCAGGTCTTCGACATCGTTCACACCGTAACTTTGGAGTAGCCTATCGAGCTTCGTCGGTCGAGGCTTGCGAGTGCTCTTGGAAATCTCGATGATCGGCGGAGGCTCGGGGGCGACAGGACTCCACCTGTGCAGCTCTTGACGGAAGAAGTTGGTCTCGTCGGCCAGCAGCACCTCAGCACCCTCGATTTTCCGAAGGAAAAATCGTTGCGTCTCAGCCTCGGCTCTGGTTGAAAGGACAGGGTTGAGGTAGGACTGGACATGGTTCCGGAACGATTGTGCGTTGTCGATGATCTTCTTTAGCAGCTCTTCTTCTTCGGGTTGGAACGGGAGACCATGAATCTCATCATACCACTCGAGGAGATCTTCGAGCTTCGGCCTCGCGGCATCGCGCGGAATCTTGACTCGCCAGTCGCAGATCGGACAGGTGTATTTATCTTCCTCCTTCACTTTGCCACGGGCGATTTTCAGGCATTTCCCGTGATACCTATCGAAAGTCAAAAGTCAGTAGATGCAGTCAACTTGGTGGCGTAGGCGACGAGTCTTACCACTCGTGACACAGCTCACACTCGATCATCATGCCCGCCTCAACCTTGCGACAAATGCAAAACACCTCACGATACTTTGAATCTTCCCACTTGTACGGGTTGCTTCCGGTCGCCTTTTCCTTGTCGGGCGATGGTTCTCGCGACGCTGGTTCGGCTGGCATCCGTGGCCTGTCTCTCGAGGTATCAAAACAGTCTGTATTCCGTTCCAGAACAGACTCCATGTGGCTTTTCAGAATATGCAGCGGCGCATTGGTTTTCCCAAACAGTTTCTTGCCCTTGCGCATCCAGTCTTCGTGCCGGCGTTGCTCTTTCTCGAGGTCGAGGGTACCGGTCGGCTTGGATTGCATGTCCTCGATCATTTTCATGACCTCCAATATTTCTGTGTATTTCGGTCTCTTGTCGAAGTCCGGGTGTCGTGAGCGGGAGTTTAAATCCACAATGCGCTGAAGAGCTTCTCTGTGCTTGTGCAGTATTTTGTCGACCTGCGCCAGCGTGTCGACTGACACCGGGAGCACATTCGAGGTCGCCTGTGTAGACAGAGTTTCCAGTTGTTGGTAGTGTATGATGTCGGCTCCGATGATCTCTTTGGCCTTCTTCTCCCACAGGAAGCCTTGCTGGAGCTGATCAACGTAATGGCTGAGGTGGTCGTTGTAGCTCTCGATATGGATACGTCTGGCTTCCTCGATGAGCTCGTCGACCTCGCGGAAAGACATGAATTTGCCACGACTCTCCTTGGCTTTCTGGTTCCACTTCAGCTTGTCAAGGACCTTGGACAGCTTGTCCATTTCGTCGAGGTCGATATTGAAGCCATGGCCCTCTTCCAGTAGGTCTTCGACAGCCTCTACTTGGTGCGTGGATGGGTGATCGATGACCTTCCTAGCGTTTTCTTGGAAGGTTTTGATCGCATCACACCTGTCCTTCAACAGCTGAATCTCCGGACATTCAAACCCGATCAGCTCAGCCTCATCCAGGAGTCGATATATATTCGAGATTTTGCGCATTTCGCGCTCTCTGTCGTCGTGAGAAGAGCTTCCGACCGACTTGCGTGACGATTGCCACGCCCTCTCATTCTTCCGGCGGTTCTGCTGCTTGCGGAGGGTGTAATTCGTTGCCTCTTCGACCCAGCGATTACAACGGTCAACAAAATTCCGTAAGAGAGGGAGGGTTTTGAGTTCGTACGGTATGCGTTCTCCCTCGTTGAGCAGATTGCGCAAGGTCTTCAGCGAAGGGGTAGGCTCCTCCTCGAGAACCTTGTCGTACTTTTCCTCCCAGGCCTCGGGAACGTTGGCCTTCTCCATGACTTTCTTGCCCGTGGCAGCGATAACATCATTGGCCTTTCTGAAAACGAGCTCATGATCCTGCCCAGAGTACCGCTCCACTTCTGGCATGTCACAACACGGCTGGCTCCCTGCATGCATTAGACACAAAACCTTGCCAGATTTCAAGCACCGAAATCGTGACAGATAGGAGAACGCCTTGCAGTAAGCACATGAGTACTCCTCTTCGGCAACATCGGTGTCATCGATCTTGAACACCAGGCGACAGGCACCAACGCCCTCCCCGCCAAGGGGACACTGGTGAGGGGATGGCCCCAGATGCTTGGCAGCAAATGCCTCTCGGTCTGCAATCTCGCGTCCGTGAATGCGCTCCAGTGCCGGTGAGAGCCATTTTGCGACTGGGATCGTCAAGCCACTGCTGGTTGTGCCTTCTGCAGCAGTCCACAGCAGTTCATCATGTGAGAAACATGGTTGCCGTCGATATATCTGCAGCCGCTGGACTCCGTCAAGACCGCAAGGCTCCCAATCGCTTGATGCAAAGTTCACGGCCTCATTGAAATTGAAGCCATGGTTGAAACCAGCATGGTAAGCCTTTGGGAACGTGATGACGAATTGGCCAGCGCGCTGATCGGCAGCGTAGACACGCACACCAGCCTTCTTTAGCTGATCGGGTGTGAGGAGTGTGACGAGTTGGAAGAGAAGATCGGGGTTCGTCTCAAAGAGCTCAGGCACCGCATCTTTCATCGCTTGCTCAAACTTGTCCGTGTCTTCGGCGGGAATGCCGTACCAGGTCTTGGTGGCGCCGAAGTGTTGATAATTGGCCGAATATGCGTAGTGGTCTTCGTTGTGCCAGCAGAAGGTGGAAAAGGTCATGCCGACATAAACCCAGGGGACGGTCATGCCCGAAATGTCGGATTTTATGTGCCTGAAAAGACTTTCCGGGTGATACGGAAGAATATTCAGATTCCAAGGGTCGGTAGCGTACGGGTTGTTGGGATGTCTCTCGATGGTCGGAAAACCAGATCCATGAGTGGTGCAGTGGATATCGGCGCCATATTCAACCTGCACTTCCTCATCCACGTCTGTCACAAGACGCCAGAACTCACGCTCCACATCATCCTCGGTGACAGGTCGCGAACAGCCCAGAACCGGGTCAAAAGGCATTCGCTTCTCGAAATAGCCCTGCTTGAAGTTGGCAGCCTTCTCCTGGAATTGACGTAAAGAGTATAGTCCGCCTTCCTCAAAGCCAAATTGACCGTCTCCAACAAGGCATCGGGGGCAGTTCCAATCGGGTTCTGGCTTGGACTTAAGGGTTGGGTCCAAGCACGCACCGTGGTACGAGTTGTCACACGACTCACAAACTGCAAGAAAGCCAGCCTCTTCAGCCTTGCCACAGTGTGTGCACTTCTGCTTGATTTTAGCCAAGCTGCACCCTGGTGGCGAGGATCGGGGAAGAAGAGGTCGACTAACCTCCCCTGGCACAGAAACAACAGACTCGTCTCTGGGCAATCTCGGCATGGGACGGAACATGGACATGTGTGAGCCAGCCACGGTTGGAACGCCATCTGCAGGTCAAAGTCGCATTAGCTGAATGAATCTCTCCAATAAGAGGTTGAGGTGTCTTTGCCTGGGTTCCCTGTAACCTGAACGGCATCACAGAAGAGGCATGCAACGCTGGAGGCCAAAGGCCCGGCACTGTTTCCAGCTTGCTACTTGGCAAAGCAACATAAATGCAGGCAGATGGGACCAGTCGAAAGACAGTGCTATGAATCAAACATGAACACCACTCGCGCTCTTCGCACGTCACAGCAGCTCAGTGCTACCGTAACTTGGCATGTGGAGTTTCCCCACACCTGGAAGGGATTCGAGGAAAACCAACAGACGTACCTTTCTTGAGACGCTTGCTTCTTCTGCCATTGCTGGCTTCTTCATCCTTGTCCATGCCATTCTCCCTGGCTGAGTCAACAGAGTCATGGCTCATCTGCCGCTTCAGTGCGCTTGCTGGTCTTAAGCTGGATGGGCGGTAGTCCGGTGTGTTCTTGGTCGAAGTAACAGGACCTTCCTGCTGTGGCTTGGTGGGAGTGCTGATCTTAGGTTCCAGGGCTGGAGGCGGAGCTGGCGCCGGAGCTGGGGCAGCAGGACGGTTGACACTCGTGAATCCAGAATTGACTGCAGTGAAACCACCGGTGTTTATGGCTGTGAAACCAGAGGTGGCAGGTGGCGCTGGTGGTGGAGGCGGTGGAGGCGGTACATCGATCACCTGTGTGTCCCGCTCAATGGTCACAGAGGCCTGCAGTGCACTCGATGCGTGTCGTGCAGGAGAATCGCCTCTATGGCTGGATGGGGTGTTCATAGTTGAGAGCTTCATCGGACTAGGAGCCGGACTGGGCGTCAATGGGCCGCCATTCTCCCACTCCAACTGCTGATGGACACCTGGCTTCGCAACTCTCAAGAAGTCCTCGTACGGGCAGAGCCACTTCTGGTAGGAGTTCTTTAGTGACGTGGACAAGGAACTCATGATCTTGCCGCTGTAGCCCAGGTCCCGACCGATTTCAGCCCATTTCTTGCCTCTGCAAACCTTGTCGAAACCGCCGCGGGATTCAACAGCCTTTTTGAGTCGGTACAAATCTAATGGTCGTTTGTCGACATACGGCATCCGATTCAGGTGGTTGCCATTCTGCCTGTGGAATTTTAGGAGAGCATCGACGTATGTAATGTTTGCTCGGCTACCTATTACGGCTTTTAGCGACTGCATATCGATTGAGAGGACGGGTCAAGCTTACTGCCTTCAACGGAATTGAGATCCTGCTTGCGGGTGCGGAAGTGAAACCTCTGTCTGGATATCAGCAAATGCGCCTGGGGCAAACAGGCTGGCAGGCTAGGCATAGGGCTCACCTCGGTATCAATCGCAAAGTCTGGATTCCATGAGTCCGGCGGAATGACCTTGCAAATGCCAAACTTCTTCGCCTCTGGTGTGATTTTGCGCATGTATTCAACGGGATCTTTCCACTCCTCCTCCGTAGGTTGGTAGACGGGGGCCTCTTCGAGCTCATACATGCGACTTGGCTTCTTCAGCGGCTCTTTGACAGCGGTCGGCTGACCTCGACGCTCGACCGAAGACAAGTCCAGCGGCGGGCTGACCATGCTACTCAACGGCTGTTGGGGATGTGTTGTACTGCCGTTTTGGTTCGTGGGAGGGTTTTTCGTCTTGGAAGCTAAGAGGTTCGCTGGCCCTGAACCCACAGCGGGCGAGGCTCGTGTGCTCGCATTGGTGCTAGAGGTGCCAGCAGTAGCTGAGCCAGCTGCTGGTGTCGTGGAGTGCTGCATCGTAAGGGTGATGGACAATGTGGGAATCGTCGCAGTGGGAGGTTCGGACTAGGATTGGGTGTGGTCCAAGGTGCAGTGGTGTTGCAGGTCTTTGCGCAACGATAATGTTTGATACTCGCAGGCGGGATATGATCCCATCGCTGTGCGCACCGCCGAAGCCGACTTGCAGGTTACGGCTGCTGTGTCGCAGATTGTATCAATGGCATGTGGATGGTATGGTGGAGCTGGTTCACGGATCTGGGTGCTGCGAGAATTTGCTGTGTAGATGCGGTCAATAGTTGAGGGTGGTTGCGGTGTGTTGAGGATGGTGATGGTGATGGTGATTGATGGTGGGGAGAAAGCATAGGAAGCATGCGAAGCAATATCAAAGCGGACCTGGCAGGTTCGAAGTAGTGAAGGTTGATATGGATAGGCCCTCCTGGTCTTACTAGTGTTGATTCAACCAGAAAGCCGACTTGGTCCCTGAATCGCTTCGTGCTGGGCGTTCTGGAACTGACCAAGATGTGGAAAGTAGTTGGATGTTGCAGATATGCACATGCACTCACTCAGTAGTAGAAGAGAGGGACAGAGCCTGAAATGGCGGGGGGATAATGGCGGGGGGATAATGGCAAGCTGAGAGTGAGCGGATTATGTGGAAAGACGCCGGTCATTTGGCAGGTGCAACTACAGCCGAAAAAGGCTGGACCGAGAAGAGCGGAGAGAAAAGGGAAGGGAACAAGGCCAGGAATGACTAGGTCGGTCGTCAGACCAGACCAGGCACGCAGAGGAGGGTGCATCGAGTGCGGTGCATGAAAGAATTGGCATCCAAGACGAGACCACCGTGGGAATATGCTACTGAAATCTACTTCGTACATAAAATACGGTCCGTACCAAAGTCAGACAGAGTAAGGAAGGCAGTGACGCCGGGAACAGACAAGACAGGAACTTTTGGGTGGGCGGTGCATTACCTTGCATTTGGAGGCTGATATCCCTTATCCCAGTCACTTGCTGGCCAGGGCCAGGGCCAGGGCCAGGGCCAGGGCCAGGGCCAGGGCCAGGGCCAGGGTCAGGGCCAGGGTACCTCCACCTACAACGCAGGTAAATGGCGGGTCTGGCTGAGGATTCTTCTTGCCGAATCCGGTCAACTGTGCTCCGTATTGCACCTCCAGCAGAAGAAGTCAGAGCCATTGAATTCCAAAAGGATATATTGGAGAACTACCTGGGTCCTCTCCCTGTTTCCTCATTGATGTTGAGCTGATGCCACAGACCAAAGTCATATACGGGAGATACTACTGCCAGGGATCATCTGGTTGGTGACAAACTTAGAAGAAGCAGAACTGACAGGGGCCCCTGCTAAAGGGTCTGGTTTATACATACGCAAGTCACATAATTATTTGGAGCATTGAAGTACTAGCACGCTCAGTACACAGAAATAATAAAAGACGTTGATCATGTTTTCTGTGGCTTGATACCAGGGTATTGTGTGTACTCAAGAAGGAGCAATGAAGAAGTCAAGAACATTCTGATATTGACTAGGGGCTTGCAGGGGCCCTCTAAAGCTTCACAGCTGACTTGACCAATTGAAAAGGAGATGTCGTTGCCCGGATGTCGGACGCGTTCCTGGCTTCGACGACATCTCGTCCTTACACCTGGTGCTCACAGAGCCGCATCTCAACATCTGCTGCTGCAGGAACACCATCCAAGGTGTATTGTATGGGTCTTGCATATCCATTCCCCTCTTTCTCCGTCCGTTTACATGTCTTTTTGATGCTGCTAGTGCCCGTCACATGATTTTCCCCTCCCACATAACACATACAGGGCACCCTCCCTTCTCAGCATAACGGCTATCCTGGCTCACCCCATGTGTCTGCTTGTTAGATACATCCTACGGCCGAAAGGCCTACGTACCATCACAAAATATCTAGAGTATTGGAAGCCCCCAAACGCCTTGTCACTCTTCCAATTTTATTCCCTATCACTGTCAGGAGAACAAGAATGCAGGGTGGTCCGCCTTAAACACCTAGCAGTGCATGTCTGTGCAGTCAAGCAGCTTCTTCTTTTTTAAAAAAATAAATAAATTGGGACCACAGTCATGCTGTATCAAGTATAACAGGTCTCCGGGCTATTTCCCAGGTGTTGAGGGAGCTTGAAGTCTCCCTTGATGTTGACGACAATCCCTCTGTGATACCACATAGCAGACACCATCACAGTCTGGCCAATAAGCTCTGCAAGGCCAGCCTAGCCGTGCGATGAGGCTGGGCTTACAAGTGGGCTTTGATGGTGGAGCTCCAAGGTAAAGTGACGGAAGTATTGAAGTATTATTTTCATCCAAGCGGTAGTAATGGTGAAGTGCTGTGGTGATGGCCATGCCAGATTCGCAGGTCACTGGGAAAGTTGCCCATGGGTCAGGTCACAACTGACAGAGTGGGCGTGAATCTGCTACTAATGTCTGACAGCCAAGGATTGTGACATGGTGGTTTTCAAGCGGTCTGGTATTGTAACTTTTGGTCGTGAGTATCTGTATCCATCCAGTTCTGGGGAGGATTATGGCATCACCAAGGCAGGCGATCTTTTGCTGTTCTTGGCAAGGTTCGTGACAAATTTGTCGCCACCAGCCCCTGACGACATCATTAACTGGACACCATCTCAGCCCAAGCACTACCATGGGATCTGCACCAATGGCAGACTTCTGACAGTAAGGTAAGCACTTCATCTTTACTCCTGTGTCCTGTCCATGCTATTTCTATACATGAGTGTTTTTGGCCCTGGGCTTCTGGAGGCATTCCTCCAGATCTTACATATAAGTACCCGGGTCTCGGCGATTTACCAGAGTCTGCAGTCTTTTGGGTAAGGTTAGCGTCATGGATTTTGTCGTATCATTTGTGGAACTGTTCCATTTCCATCAAATACTGGGCCAGCAAAGGGTTCACCGGCCGTAAGACGAAGCATTTGTTGCATGGTGTGGCAAAGAATTTATCAAGATTGCCTTATGAATATATAAACTGGCCACCTGTATCCCCAGGTCTTCTACGCAGTTTTCCTACCATCACAACTCTAAAATTCCCCTTCAACCTCATGAAGACCGCTCAAAACGTGCTACAATACCCTGTAGAAACTGCCAAAAAGATATTAAACACTACACTATCAGCGGATACCAGCACCCGGGCCTATGTATCCAACCAATTTACCTCGTACGAGGCAGACAGATTAACAACCTTTAAAGACACCCTTTATACCACCTCCAACGGCGTGCCGATGCCTTACCCCTACGAGACCCAGCGCGGGGGCGAGAACGGCCCGCTCCTGCTCCAGGACTCCCACCTATCGACCTGCTCTCGCACTTGGACCGCGCGCGCATGGCGGCCCGCGACGAGGAGACCCACGGCCGCTTCGCCGGCGAGGCCGTCGTTGTTTAGAAATTCTGGCCGAGTAGGAGTTGCAGGACCTGGGCTTCTACACCGGACGCACGGCGATCTGCAAGACTGATAGTGGACTTATCATACTGGACTGTGAGATAATGGCCTGAAGATGGCTAGCCTATTATTCAGGTATGTGCATGTGAGCTGAGAGATTGTTCCATCTCCTGGGGGCAGGTCTGTGTAGGAACCAAGTTTTGGGGATTATTGTGTCCAACTAGGGCATGTTGAGCCTGGGTTAGCACATCTTATATTACTGTTGGTAGGCCTTAGACGTTGCAACGTTGTCGATTCGATTGGTCTTCGAAGTAACAGTAGTATTGCGTGGTCAGATGGTGGATGTATTGTTCTAGGTTTGGCAGACCGCTAGCCGGTCTGCACTGTAATTTGTATGGCCAAGTGCTTGGCCCGTGCTCTAGAGTGAAGTGCAACGTACTGCACTCGACTTACACCCAATGCGGTAAGTCTGCACAACGCAATACACTCAACTTGCAGTTCAGTATAGTCAATTTTACTTACAGTAAAGTTGACCTACTGCACTGCATGTAATATTATTCCAACAATTACAGTAATTCCTAGAACTAATAGTAATTTGTACCTAGAACCCTACAATCATGCTCGACAGGCTATCCCTGCCCGCTTCCGGCGCTTAGGTCACTTCGACGTCATGCATCACCTAGCCGACGAAAGTACAACACAAATCACTTCTCATCGCCACCGAGTACTGTGTATTCACTCCAAAGTCGAAACCCGCCTTGTAACGGCAACATACGCAACCAAACCCTACCCCCCCCCTCCCCCCGCCCAAACATGGCCGTCCAAAGTAAGCCTATCCCAGCGCTCTACGTCGTCTACATCCTGCGCTCGACGGTCCGCAAATACTCGCTCTACATCGGCTCGACCCCCCACCCGCCGCGGCGCCTGAACCAGCACAACGGCAAGGCCAAGGGCGGCGCCGTGCGCACGTCCAAGGCCAGCTTGCGGCCGTGGGAGATGGTGGCCGTTGTGTCGGGCTTCCCGAGCATGGTGGGCGCGCTGAAGTTGGAGTGCGTGCTGTCTGCCATCCATCCCCACACACCCATCGCCGCCCCCCCCCCCCCCCCCCCCCCCCCCCCCCCCCCCCCCCCCCCTCCCCCCCCCCCCCCCGCGCCCCCCCACCCCACCCCCCGGCGGGGGGAACAAATTTTTTTTTTTTCTCTCCTTCGAATGCCTCTTGAAACCCCCCACCTCTTCCCCCCCCCCCCCCCCCCCCCCCCCCCCCCCCCCCCCCCCCCCCCGCCGCGCCGCCCGGCCTGGGAACTTAGGACGCACAGCCATGAGGAACCTCACGCGACGCGCTGTTGGAGAGAACTAATTTTTTTCTTTGACTGTGACTAGATGGGCTTTGAACAACCCGCATCTCTCACTGCACATCGCCCCCGAGGACCGCATCAGCATCTCCACCAAGCGCAAGCGCAACGGCCATCCCAAGCGCCCGCCGCACACCATCACGTCCATCCTGTCGAATGTGCACCTCCTGCTGCGCGTGCCGAGTTTTGCACGGTGGCCGTTCAAGCTGCACTTCTTTGACAAGGATGTGCACGCTAAATGGGGAAAACTCTGCGCTACCCCTGGGCTCGAGCCGTTGAGGCGGACGTTGGAGGTTGTCACGGACTTTAGGCCGACTCCTGTCGAGGCCCTCATGGCGACGCAGACGAGTGTGAGTGCGCCGGAGGAAAGCTGGAGTGACGACGAGAACTCGGAAGGCGAGCCAGGGCCTGGTGAGAAACTGATGGGCCCTGCGTGGGGGATCCACGCGCTTCCGCTGGACCACTTCCCTTTGGCGACGTATCTGGACAAAGGCCAGAACATCACTATATTCGAGCGGGAAGGCATGTGTGTAGTCTGCAATCAACACCTGGACCATGATAAGGGGCTTTACGCCATCTGCCCGAACGGCGACTGTGAAGGCGTGGGGCATCTAGACTGCTGGAGCCGCCACTTACTAGACCAATCAGGCGGGGATGATAACGACAATGTGGTTCTGCCGATGGAAGGTCGATGTCCAAAGTGTGATGGGGCGGTAAGGTGGGGTGATATGATGAGGGAGTTGACGCTGCGGACGAGAGGGCAGATGGAGGTTGACAAGATATTGAAGAAGCACAGGAAGGCTTCAGGTTTGACCCAGCCCAAGGCGAAGGCCGCTGAAAAGGGTACAAGTCCTGCCGAAGTGAAAAGTCCGGTTGACGTCAACGAAAAAGGGGCGGCCAAAGGGAAGGGCAAAGCGAAAACTGTAATCATCGAACTTGATGATAGTTAGTATAGCCACTTTGCGACCTGGCCGCACGAACAGGGACCAATTGGACGCTCACAAAGAACATGATCCACTGTATCTCATGTCCAAGAATACCCTTAGCACACACATATCATGCAATGAATCTCGAGTTGGACTGCACTGTGGTGAAATCGATGCTACAGACTGCATGTCTCTCATAATACTGGCGAATTTAATCTCGATCTGGTGCTGGAATGTCAGTTGAAGGAGTCTTCGAGGAGGCTTCGTGGCATTGCATGGTAGACTCACTTGCTGAGCCATAGGCCCTTTCCTCCCACGTCCGTTTCCTCAGGAATTTGACGCCAAGCGTCGCCTCGGAACGGTGCTACCGCATCAGGTGCTCTTCCTCTACAAGCCACACCAAGGGCTATGATAGATTGGTCTGGTCTTCTCTGCATCAGTGACGACCATTTAAGAGATTAAATCAGCCACGTTCATTGGCATCTCGTCGATCTGGGTTGAGTAGTACACTTGGTCTGGTTAGCTGCGCCGATCGTACGGGCAACGAGAAAACTCACGCTCAATGTCTCTGAGAATGCGCACATCCTCACTGGTCACGAAGTTGATAGCCACACCCTTGCGGCCAAATCTGCCGGACCGACCAATACGGTGGATGTAGTTCTCGCGGTTGCTTGGCAGGTCGTAGTTGATAACCAGACTGACTTGCTGGACATCAATACCGCGAGCCCAGACGTCGGTGGAGATCAATACGCGACTGTTTCCCTGTCTGAAGTCCTGCATAATGCTGTCTCGCTCCTTCTGAGGCATATCGCCGTGCATGCTGCTGACTGTGAAGTTGGCCTCGCGCATCTTGTCGGTCAGCCAGTCCACCTTGCGCCGAGTGTTGCAGAAGATAACGGCCTGGGTGATGGTCAAGGTGTCGTAGAGATCGCAAAGCGTATCAAACTTCCATTCCTCCTTCTCGACGGCGATGAAGTACTGTTTGAGGCCTTCAAGGGTCAACTCGTCACGCTTGACGAGAATGCGTACGGGATCGGTCATGAACTTGGTGGTCATGTCAAGCACATCGTAGGGGAGGGTGGCTGAGACAACAACAACCTGAGTCGCGGGTGGGAGGTATCGGTACACGTCGTAAATCTGCTCGCGGAAGCCCTGGTTCAGGAGTTCGTCGGCTTCATCGAGGACAAGCATCTTGATGTGGCGGGTACGCAGGTTGCGGCGTCGAATCATGTCGGCCACGCGACCGGGGGTACCAGACACGATGTGCTGGCCGTAGTCCAGTTTGCGGATATCCTCACCCACATTCGTTCCTCCAATGCAGGCGTGGCACTGCACGTTCATGTAGTCGCCGAGCGCCATGACCACGCTCTGGATCTGGGTTGCCAATTCTCGAGTAGGGGATAGGACAAGGGCTTGTGTCTCGCGCACGGCGGTGTCGATGACCTGAAGCATGCTGATGGAAAAGGTGGCAGTTTTACCAGTTCCGGATTGCGCCTGGGCGATGGTGTCACGGCCCTTGCAGATTTGGACGATGGCACGCGACTGGACGGCAGATGGGGACTCGTATCCGTAGGCGTAAACTCCACGAAGAAGACTCTCTGTAAATATGCTGGTCAGCACCTCGGCGCGACAAGGCACAAAGGAAAGGGGCATAGCCTGCCTACCCTTCAATGACATGGACTCGAAGGTGGGATGCACAGTGACCTCCTTGGAGGTGTTGAACTCCATCCGCTCATCCGCCTTACGGTCAATGCCACCTGTTTCAGCCATATTGAAAGCTCTTAAGTATCTTGAGAGCTGTAAGCTGGAGGGAGTTGAGTTGTTTGGCTGGTGCTGACTGTGTTGTGTGATTTGCAGACTTGTTGGATAAAACGAAGTTGATGTTTGCATCCACTGTTTAGTAGGAGGTGGATAAATTTTGACAGGGGTGTGCAGCTCTGTTGCAGGTGTAGCAGGCCTATCGCATGCGGGGCTTATCCTTATCGAGCCCTGTTGCTAGTTCTACTTGCTTGTTGCAACAAACGAACTGCTTCTGCAAGTGCCCTGTAGGACACTCTCCCAGTCCTGTTCCGTGCACAACCACACGGAGGAAAAGAGACCAAAACCCCAACTCAACATGCTTTTGGAGGAGCAGCGATTCATTGCCGAGGACCTCGAGCGTCTCGAGCAAGGTATCGCGGATCGCATGGGCGAGGAGCCCAAGCAGGCATGTTGATAACACTTGGTGCCGTCCGGTTTCCCTCCTGACCCATGGGACCATACTGACCCTCCTCTCCCTTCATAGATCCGTGACCGTCTAGAACGCGACCATGAGGTGTCCCAACTCCTCTACCAGATCCAAAAGCAGTCTGCCGAGATGCTCTCCTTGTATCGCGATGTTAATGGCCTTCGCTCCAAAGAGATCCTGCAAATCGGCAGCGGCGATCCGTTTGAGGAATTCTACAAGCAAGTGAACGGGGTCAAAGAGCACCATGCGCGGTATCCGAATGAGCAAGCAGAGAACTCAGAAACCCGGTACCGGCCACGCAAGGCCGGCGACGGGGAGCTCATGCCCTCTCTTGTGGACGCCATGTTCTCGGGCGAGGAGGCTTTCGGTCGCTACTTTGACCTCCATGCATGTCACGAGTCATACATCAACCTGCCCAACGTCAAGCGTCTGGCCTACCTTCAATACCTGCAGATATTCGACAACTTTGTGGCCGGTTACGGTGGCCTCAGGGTTGCCGACAAACTGACGGACCAGTACTTCAAGTACGTAGGCGATTTGGCAGAGTATCTGGAGTCTTTTATGCGACGGACCCGGCCCTTGGAGAACTTGGATAAAGTGCTTGCGACCTGGGACAAGGAGTTCGACGAGGCATGGGAGAAAGACGAAGTTGAGGGCTGGAAGGACGAGTCGAACGCCACCGATCCCAACGGAGACGGCAAGAAGCTGAGCAGCCCTGATGCTGTCTGGTGTGATGCGTGCGAGAAGGAATTCAAGAACGAGAACGTGCATAAGGGTCATCTCAATGGGCGCAAACACATCAAAGCAGCAGAAGCACTGGATCGGAGGCAACAGGGTGTCGCCGGCGCTGAAGCTGGCAAATCTTCTTCTCATAGGTTGAAAGAGCGTGCCGTTGCAGAGCGGGAGTTCAGGGTGAAGCGACTTGCCAGCGCAATGAGCACCGAGAGAGAAGACACGCGTGTCAATGTCGAGCGGCGGCAGGGTATGACGGAGAAGGAAAGGCAACAAGAGCTGGATATCCTGATGAACATGTCAGAACAGCAGCCACAGGTGCACGAGATGGGCGACAACGAGGACGACGATGGCGAGGAGAAGATCTACAACCCTCTGAAGTTGCCACTGGCCTGGGACGGCAAGCCCATCCCCTTCTGGCTGTACCGTCTGCATGGTTTGGGCGTGGAATTCCCCTGCGAGATCTGCGGGAACTTCGTCTACATGGGTCGCCGAGCCTTCGAGAAGCACTTCAACGAGGCCAGACACATCTACGGCCTGAAGCGGCTGGGGATCAACGACACGCACCTGTTCCGAGACATCATTGGCATCAGCGAGGCACTCAAGCTGTGGGACAAGAGACAGCGCGACAAGAAGCGGGACAAGGTGGAAGATGGCAGTATCGTCCAGATGGAGGATGCTGAAGGGAACGTAATGCCCGAGAAGGTGTATTATGACTTGCAAAAGCAAGGCTTGCTTTGAGAGATTGGTACAATAGGGGGACTGAGTGTAGATGCAAAGCCTGCCCACAATGGAGCTGGCCGACTATTCCACAACTCACGATCCCATAACTGACTGTCGCGGCAGATTATCACACAGCATTATATCTCATGGGAGACTATCCTGTGGGAGGTTGTTTTGGAAGACTTGGAATTTAAATGAGTAGAAGTTGAGCGACAGTGGACGAGTCCTGTGTTCCTATGTACACACCCTGCTCAAACGGCACAACTGGATCGCCGCGCATACCTCGCCGGCTCCCAAGGCCCCTCATCCGCCTCCGCCTCCTGCTCCACATGTGTCGCGATTAGACTCGAGTGGTGGTGGCTCAATCTCGGCACGGCCAAGTGCGCCATCATCGGCACCGTCAGCAGCAGGAGCCACCAGCAACGACCCCCGCCGCTCGCCGTCGGCGGTGGCGCCGGCCCCCAGCCCAGCCTCCAACGAGCGCCCAGAGGTCGAGGGCCACGCTGTCGAACGCCCAGTCGGTGTCGCAGCGCGTGGCGGCCAGCTCGGTCAGGCGAATCATGGAGACAATGCAGATGCCGAAGCGAGGGACTTTTGAGTTCGGCGTGGGGGCTTGTTTTGCGGCGGTGGCAATCTGATGATACGACCAGGGAGCGAAAGTGCGATCCCAATGGTCGTACTAGCCTACAGATATTGTACAGGCGATGAGTCAGCGAGCGTACAGAAGCAGGACTGGAATAAAAACTAGGGCAAAAGAAATGGAAAAGAGCCAACCGTGCATAGTACAGGATGCGTGGAAATGGAACAGAGAAGAGGGCACCCGCGTGCTTCGCATGTCCTCCTGAAGCCAAGTAATCTAACCATCCATCCAACCAGCCGTAAACAATACTGCCACCGAGCCACCGCAAATCCACGCCAGCTAAAAGGAGTCTCAGGTGCCACTCGGCTATAGGACAGTCGGTGAGGGGGGGCTCCCAGTGGCCCACGGCAGAGCTCACGATGTTTGACGACACGTACGGGGTCGAAGTGGAGTCCCCCGTTACTCGTGATGACTTTCACAAGTTCACATGAGCCCCGTCAGCCCCACACTGGTGAAGTAAAGGACCCTGAAGTCACGAGTCCCGGCTGCTCTGGGTCCACTTCTGGTGCTGTCACAGGGACATGGGCCCCCGGGGGCCCGGCCTGATTGCCATGGCGTGCTTGGTCGCCCGTGGGCTGAAGATCACGGCTCGCCGGGGAAAACTTGCCAAGCTGGACATGGCGCGTCTCTCGAAGCTTAGTGGGCGATCGGAGACCCACTTCAGTACATAGTACTGCCAGGTTGGCAACGGAGAAAGCCGTACGTACGCTTTTGGAAAATCATCGGAGCCTGCAAGCAGTCTCGTTCTCTCCTTCGAGAGCTCGCCAACGATCGATGGATGGCCCAGCGACTGTTGACAAACTGGCTTGGGGCTCTCTACTCTGTCTGTATGTATGTACTTGGAATCGGTCCAGAAACCAGCACGGCTTTGCAGATAGCAAATTTGCGACAGCAGGTCTGATCGCTTCTCCAGCGAAAAAGACCATCTTTCATAGTTGTCCGAGCTGAGTCCGCGGGCTCTTGGGAAACCTTCCGGCCTGACACTAAATTTGGGCGACAAAGCCTGCTGAGCTAGTTCTCTACATGCAATCCCTTCAAGTGCTAAGCCGCTGGCCGGTGCCGTGTCTGCACGAGTAGGCAAAGTAAGCGCCTCCTGATGTGAAACCAACCTAGTACGGACAATTGGGTCCGGAATCCACGGGCCAACTGCAGTGGCAACTACAGTCAGCACAACTCCTATATTCCTCACAATATATATTCAGGAGACCGCAACTATCGTCTTGTAGGAATTTCATCTTAATATTCACCTTTCAACAGCTTCAAAATCTATTACTATAATATTTGTTGGTAGGCTTTTATTTGTTGCAAAGTAGTCGATTCGAATCGTGGTCCAAGTAACTTGGTGTATTACATTGAAAGTGATGATGTGTTACTTGTTACTTTAAGTTTGGCAGACCGCTAACCGGTCTGCACACTAGTTTGTATGGGCTATTGCTTGGCCCGTGCCCCACATTCAATTGGGCACTTCACTATATTTAACTTACAGTTAATACAGTTAACTTGTAGTCAATATGGTTAACTTACAGTTAGTACAATTAACTTAGTTGTACTATACTTAGCTGCTATTTTAATACTAACAACTTTTTGTTTTATAGGTATACGTTAATATAGCCTATTACTAATTAAAGGTAATCGTTAATTCCCTTTTGTTTTTATTGGTAATACCTTTACAAATCCCAAACTATTTCGCACCTTAATTACATTTTAATTACAATTGTTGGTAGGCTTTTATTGTTGCAATGTAATTGATTCGAATCGTGCTTAAAGTAATTGATATAATGTATTAAAAGTAATAGTATGTTACTTTTAACTTTGGCAGACCGCTAGCTACTTGACATACTAATTTGTATGGTTAATTACTTAGCCTGTGCTCTAGTCTAAACTAGGTACTCTTTGTACTTGTTTTGTAAATGATACAATGAACTTATAAATAATGCAGTTAACTTGTAATTGGTATAATTAATTTTAGTTAGTATAATCAACTTAACTATATTACAATTGACTGTTGTTTTAATACTAACGACTTTTTGTTTTTGTGCGTACGCGTAAACATGACTAAATACCAATTTATGGTAAATACTAAAGTTTTTCTTAACTCTATTAGTAAAAACCCTATTAATTTTAGTTTGTTTTGTACACATATCAACCTCAATTATTATCATTCGCCCCGTATATTCAGGCGTTAGCTTCTTTATTTTATGTACACAAATCTATCCTCATAAACTTATACGTTACAAATTATATACCTTTTGTCAATAGGTTTAGATACGCTTTTCTTATATACTATTATCCTAATAGTTTTTTAGTTTTCCTGAGTATCCCTATTCCTCCATATTATATGCTAGCTAGTTTATATATCCATTCATTTATACGGTCAACCTATTACTGTTTACACACTTTTTTTAGGCATCATTAGGTGTAGCCTTGGTGATAACATTGATGGGATTATTTTTGCCGTTAATTCACCTTAATTTGTCAATCTCTTTGGCTTTATATACCTTCTTTAAAATCATTGCGTTTATTATTAAACGTTTTTTATTAGTTGTATCGAGCTTGAAGAGCTATACGTCAAGGCTCCAGGAATAAGTATAAATGATTACAAGTATTGGAGGTTATCTCAGTTGTTTGATAATAATCCTTAATATACTGTCAGTTACCATACCAATATCAAAGTTTACTATCATGTTATAAACCACCGATGCTAGCATGCTTTATATTATATTTTTATACTTACCAAATTTCTAGTATACTAGGTTTTCAATGATTGTAAATTAATTATCAGACTTTTCTCGTCAATGAGTATTATGAGAAATCCGATTCAAAAAGTAAGGTTGGTATTATTCGTAAAAACAACTATTTACAAAAATTATAAATTCGTTGTCATTAAATCCACTGATACTATATAAATACTTTGATCGAAATTAAACATTTACTAGTACATACGTTCATTTAACTTGTAAAATTCCATATCTTATAAATCTTAAAATTATACCGTAATTAATAGGTTGTAAGATACCTCCAACCAATATAACTTAATTATATAAGCTGTCAAAACCCTTTCTTCAAAGTACCATTACGATCTTATCTCGTTAATCTTATGTATTTTTCTCTACACTTGTAATTTAACCTTTTGAACGTGTACTATAATGCATGCCAAGGATATCATTAACACTATTAATATAAATTAATCATCCGTTAAAATATAATTGTATACATTTAACTACCGTTTCAATTAGTTTTCGCTTGGAAAAACATTAATTCTCGATAACATGTTATTTAACTGTTGGTAGGGCTTTATCGTTACAATGTAGTCGATTCAAATCTCTGTGGTCGAAAGCAGTGGTGTTGCATTGAAAGTAGTTGATGTATTGGTTTAGGTTTAGCAGACTGCTAGCCGGTTTGTATAGTAATTTGTATGGCTATTTGCTTAGCCCGTACCCTAGTCTGAAGTGGACGTATATTACACTTGACTTGTATTTAATATAGTAGATCTAAAAGATAATATACTCAGTTTAAAGTTAGTATAGTTAAATTGATTGTAAATAAAATTGATTTATTATATTGTAATTATTACTATTTTAACACTGGCGGCTTTTTGTTTTATGCGCGTACGATAGTGTGATCAACTAATTACTTCCGGTTACTCTTTAATTAAACTTTAGTTAACCGGACAGACCCCTGTTAATATCATAGCTAAAGTGACTCCAATAATCTTTATTTGTCCTACTAGTTCGAGTTTCAACCTTATTAATCCATATAAATGAGTTTTCTGTTACAAACTTATGTAAACCTTTAATTTAACTATGCTAATCAAATAAGTTATAGGTATTAATTCTCCAGTAGTTTTTTAGTTTGTTAGGATATCTCTGTTCACTAGTACGTAACTTGATATTACTAGGTAGCCCTTTAATGTAGCCTTTGATACATATAGTTAGTATATTATTGTCTATAAACCTTTTAAGGGCCTTGTTTGACGACGTATTTATTACTGTATTAGTAGGATTGTCTTTGCCGTTTATCTATCAGAATGACCCGATTTTCTTTTCTTTTGTAGGCTTAATGAAGTGTGATTACATCGATTATTAGGCGTTTTTCGCTAGTGGTTCCAAGTTTTGGAAGGTATTCAAATAGGATTTCTTATTTGGTATAAATTATTTCTAGAATAAAAAGAATCAATAGTTAAATGGTGATGACGTCGAGTTTTTTCTACAATATTATGCCTATATCGAAACTGTTAATTATATCATAGACTTTTAAAGTTAGCATATTTCGCGTGATCCCTTTAAATTCAATAGAGATCTAATGGATTATGTTTCTAACTATTTTGAATTGGTTCTTTTTTATTATTAATAAGGGTTATTAGAAAGTCCATTTGTAACGACAAATTTGTATTATTTGTTAATGAACTGTCTAAAAATTATTAACTTAGCTTTCGATATACTAAACGGAATTGTATTAATATATTGGTTTGAATTTTGCATTCACTAATCCAACATTTCGTTTAGCCGATTCAAGTTTTCATCCGTTGGGTTTTGCGTTGGTACCATAATTGATAGGTTGTAAAAGGTCTCCAATTGATATAAGTACCAATATAGTTACTACAGGCGCGTTACTCTAAGTCTGTTAAGCTATATCCTTATTAATTTTGTTAATTGTGGCTAATTGAACGCTCTTATCTTTTTTTTTTCGAAAACTAAGACAAGTATCAATACTATTAGAATAGTAGTATTTGTAGTGCAGTAGGTCAACTTTACTATAGGATTAACTATACTGACTGCAAGTTGAGTGTATTATTTTATGTGGGCCTACTATATTGGCTGCAAACCAATTACAGTATGCGCCCACATCACACTAGTGCACGTGCCAAGAAATTGGGTATACAAATTACTGGGCAAACTAGCTGGCGATCTGCTAAACCTAGAAAAATACATTCACCACTTGACTACACAATACTACTGTTACTTCGACCAATCGAATCGACAACGTTACAACGTCTAAAGCCCTACCAACAAATACCAAGTATGCGGATTAACGATCTGTTAAAGTCAAATTGATTGTCATTCGCTAGATTTAAGACTGTGTTGTAATTCTAGAACTTTAAGTCCTTTATTACTTGTTATTTCGATACCATAAAGCTAGCAATTCTATTAAAAAGGTTATTATTAATTTATATACCCACTTAACCAAAGTTTTTCTATGACGCTACCAGTAAGTATGCGTCATAAGTTAACCAATTATACCTAACCGTAATTTAAAGTGAGATTAATAAGTGAAAATATAATAGACGTTTATTTTAATCAGTCTATATGGTAATTTAATATATTTCATTATTGGTTCAGAAAGGTAGTTAACAAGAAATTCCTGTAATAGTTCCAGTAATACGATTTGTTGTAGATCTATCTTTAATTATATATATGTATTCATTATATCGTAGCTATTAAGAGCAAACTTTTCTTCAATTTTGACTAGTAAATTTTTTATTAAAACAACCACTGATCACTAGCTCATCATTTAAATCATTAACAACTACGTAAATATCCAGCTTTCATCTTTATTATTATATCGTTAAACGATTAAACATAAATTTTCGTACGGATGCCCCGTGGTTTTACCTTTAACCCTATGGATAATTTTCGATTTTTAAACAGTAATATTCTGGTTTTGAAGGTTAAAGTCGGCTTTAGGTACAAATTGTATAACGTCTCAAACCAAAAATCCATTAATTTCGACCTTGTTGTTTTTTAAAGGGTTTACTGAAGGTTTTCGTAACGTTTTGTATCCGAAGATTTACATACAAATTTCAATCGTTCTTCTTTGTTCTATTTACCTAAGTATTATTATAAATGCGGCCAGGTATCTATTTCTTATCCTCAACGTTCCTCTTTTTTAATAATCATCTACGCTGGTAGCTTTCTATGAACTTAACGATAATAGAACAAGAAGCATCGTATTAACTTATTCGCTTAGCATAAAGTTCTTTATCTCTATCTTCAGTTGATTTAATATAAGTTTCAACATGGGTTATGCGAAATGTCATGAGGTTGTTAATAGTTTTAACAACTATTTTAGGATTAGAAATACTTAAAATCTTATATAAGTCATCATATTCACCTGGCTTTCGTTACTTAAAGACTTTATTTCGCAATAGCAAAATAAGTACGTCGATCGTTATAAGGCTGTTTTTAGTGTTAGGGGTATTATTAACTTAACGACGTATCGATTCCTTCCGTAGTTCTTTTAATACTTTACTATATGCTAAAACTTTCTTTTAAATACTTCCTAATGACGAAGATTAACTTATTAGGTGTAGGTACGTATTAAAAACCAGTAATTTTAATACTCAGTCATTAGGGTCTACGGTATTATTTAGTTACTTTACCATTATTTAAAACTTATTTCCCAATTTATAAAACTTCCAATATCCAACGTAAGAATATTGTACGGTTTTCGAAGTAAAGAGTATACCCTTTCGAGCTTCTCAATGCTTTAATGGACCTTAACAGGCACCTGTAAACATTAAATTCTCATTATCCTAGTATCCGTCTAAAACTTCGTTATAGCAAAGTTTTTATCTTCATTGTAGACGATGATATTAGATAGGCCTAGGAACGTATCAATCTTCAGTATCTTTAACGTTTTTCACGTATCCATTGCGGACAGGAACTTTAAAAACTTGACTTTAGAAAAAAATATTATCGAATTAATAACTAAAAGAATAGGCTTGTAATTTAAATAAAATTCATTAATGAAGATCTTGTACTTAAAGTCCTTATCGTTTTATAATATATATTTGAATTTTTCAGGGCCTTGGGTATATGTTTAGTAATAATAAAGAGCATTTCTATAACATTTAGGGCGAAGCATTCCATATTTTTTCATTTTTCAGATTTAAGAACTGTATATAAATTGTTGACGGCTAGGTAATTTAAACTCTGGTTTAATGAATGTATTTCTTACTTTATTCGGTTCAATATCTTTACTTTTAAGCCTTAAAAGAGAAATAAAAAATGTTCTTTCCTAGAGACGAAAGGAAACCTCTAGCTATTCTTAACAAACATCAATATTAACTTTAACGTTGATGCCAAAGGTCTTTATGTCTTCCAAGTAAAGAAGAAAAGGGGTAATAAACTTGAGAATATAGAATGTAATCAACCTAATAACAGTTTAAATAACTGTTATTCATGGTAATAATAATAATTAGTTTAAGCTGAAGCTTACTTTAGCCTTACTAGTATCTTAACAATTCATCTATTTAACAGTAATGATTTCTCTCCATAATTTTACGTACTACGAATAGCCTCCTATTAAGTACCTTATTTTCTCTATGTCTAGAATAATAACTTGAAACGTATGGTTCGCGCAACAATTGCGAAAGTTAAAGGTATATAATGAGTTAAAGGCTTAGTCAAGAAAAATGTAAAAGTATTCGCTACTTAAACAGTATATAAAGGCATATTCGGCTAATTACTAGGCCTCTCCAGAAGCAACATCTTTATACCACGTGATTTTCTTAGGAGCATCATCGCTAATAATAATTTCTTTACCTTCGAAGTTTATAATATAGTCTCAATAGTTGTATCCAGAAGCAATAAGGAACTGGATGTAGTATATCACCTGTTTACTATTATTCTTAGCCAAAAAGTTACAAGTCAACTAATAGCCTAACTTTCTATAAATTCAATACCATTTACCACTATTACAACGATAGTTATTACGATTAGTAGGTTCGCTTGAAATTTACCCTCGTTAATGCTAATATAATTATAGCTTATAATTCGAAGTTTTGGACTAGATTTTGAACGTTGGGGTCGCTCGTATTTACGATTAACGCAATACATTAATACGCGATCTTTTTATTTACATCGCGAAAGTTATCAACTTAGAAGTATATACCAAACGAGTTTAGCGAACGTGCCATCACAGTCGCAAACAAAAACCGAAATGAGCTAAAAAAAAGCTTTTAAATATAGTATCTAGGCGTTTTAAGGCGTATTTAACCTCTCTCACACCCGTCTCTACTACTTGTATCTGTTCGCGAAATATAACTTTGTTAATGTATACTTTCTCCATTATTTGTCAGCACAACATCAATTTATTAAGTATTTAGTTTAGAATATCCATTAGTATTTCCTCATTTGTTTTCTTAATTATTATCATCGTTTATCTAGTTGTAGCTCAATTCGTATAATATTGCATAAGGTGGATATTATATGCGAAATGACTCTTTATATTGTTATAAATCTCGCAAATGATTTTTACTCGCATCAGGAATATTAAGAAGTAGTCTTTGGCATAACCTATAAAGATTTCAGGGAATATTAAGTAAAACAAAAGACTGGGACCCCTATTTACTCACAAATATTTAAAAATGACATCATCTTCGTATTAAAGAAATTGTAAAACTTTTCGTCATACTTTTCTACGTTATTCTAGATTTTCGCGAAATCCGTAAGGAAGTTGTATTTAATATTGATCATTTTGACAGGTTATGAGTAAAGGTTACAATAATTATTCCAGTTGTTAGTGGTGTTTCCTGCCGTTAATCCAAGCCGTGAAGTTTTTTAATCGCGATAATAGTAGTAATTGCTAGTCGCCTAACCCGAAGGATCAAGTTCTATAATAGAACCTATAATGAGTTCATGTATATAGGCGTACCTACCGTAGAAAGCTTCGCCTTAAGGAACGTGGCGATTTTTAGGGAATGATTAAGGGGTAATAGGGACTTAGCCATAGAAAAGGGTTTGAAAGACTTGAAGATTTTGTTTAATTAACCGAATAATATCGACGTTAATTCCTCTTACCATATTAATAGCCGTTACTTCATACGTTTTGTTGATTCTAAAAGTATATTCTGTGTTATTATGAGGAGTTGTTGGGCTGTCGAGAAAATAAACAGGTATTTTATCGTCGGAAAGCGAAAAGATTTAACTTAATTGGGGATAGAAGGAGGTTCTTTAAAATGCGCATGAGGGATATAAATTTTTTTTTAGTACGTATACTTCTCATCGCTCAAGTTCCACCTTTAACTTTGATTTAACACCCTTTTAGATCCTTTTATACATATTAATATTATAGTCGTTAAAGTATTTATGGTATTTTCAAAAGGTGCGGGCTTCATAGTCAAAACCTTCGCTGCCGTTTTTTTTCGACAATATAATGGTCGACAAAGTTGACCAAATACTCGTCGGTTAAGTCTTTTTCGATATCTTCCCTCCAAAGGTTATCGTTATAATTTTTGATAAAAACATAGCTAAGTGATTTAATTACTTTTTCCCAAATAGAGTCGGCGATAACTTTAAAATACACGCTTGCAGCAACTATTTTGGTGTTTTGTATAACGTAAGGTGTGAGACTTGGTGTTTAAATGGATAGTGGGCGTGGGAACTGGTCTATTTTCTGTATTTTTGCATAAAGTAGCGATTTTACTGATTGAATTAGCGTAAGGGAAGTGAAGAGAATAAAGCAAGAGAAAAACTTGGTATTGAGGGCAAATTTCTAATGTAGAGGGTAAGGTTGGAGGTCGTTTGTTATTAGTAGTTGAATGGCGTGTAACTTACGCGTTTTTATAGTCATAGAACCTGTAGTAATACTGACTTAACCGTTTGCTAACTTGTCAATTTAAAACTTTTAACATTCAATCTTAACTTTTTTTTTTAAAAATAAAAAGAATCTGGTGAAGATTTCTTGGTGTTTTTCATGGCTATACCGTTGTTTACTTCGAAATTGCGGTTGTAGATTGACTAAATCTAAAAAAAATGTCCTTCTATTATTATAGAATAACTCAATACTAGTAAATGCCCTTCGTAAAAATCTTTTCTCTATCTTTCCGCTTTTTAACATAAAGCGTAACCGGAAGGTAATTTTTTTTCTTTCACTTAGCTTATATGTACTTAACCTTATAAGCACTGATTAGTATAGTATTGGTAAGGCTTTATTGTTGTAATGTAGTCGATTCGAATCTCTATAGTCGAAGTAATTGATATTACATTGAAAGAGTTTGATATATTGTTTTAGGTTTAGCAAACCGCTATCCGGTTCACACAGTAATTTGTATGGTCAAATTCTTAGCCCGTGCTCTAGTATAAAGTGGGTGCATACTATACTTGACTTGCAGTCGATACATTGAACCCACAAAACAATACACTCTACTTGCTGTCAGTATAGACCACTTTACTATAAGTAAAATTAACTTACTGCATTGCAATTATTACTATTCCAACATTAACTATTATAAATTTAACGTTTCGGAAGAAAATTTTATCGTTAATTAGTATTCCAACAATACTAAAGTCTTTACCTTATGTAATTAACTGGCATGATTTAAATTTTAACGTTTTTATGTCTAACCTATTTTGAAAATGAGTTTGATACGTTGAAAACCAATGGATACATATTTCGGCTAATATTCGAAAAGAGGTAACATATCTTATTATCATGCCAATATGAAACTTATCCCTTAACTTTTTTGATAACTCTAAAAATATACGCTGTTAAAAATTTATGAAAAACTATGTATAAGTTTAATTAATATTATGGCTATTGAAAGTGAATTTACCGTTCACTGCAATAATTAGACTAGTAATAACCATGACGATTAAACGCTAATTTATCTTTTAAATTATCAACAATGAAGTATAGAATCAGTTTTTACCTCGATTACCGTATCCTCAAACAAGCAACCCATACTTTTCGTATAACCGATCGATAATTTTACCATGAACTTCGTAAACTATTTTTAATTGAAATATCGTTACGTTTTATCCTTCGAATTATATTAATATCACAAATTTAGCGACTCTGGGAGTAAAAATGTCGCTAATTACTACTCGTTCACTTTCCTTAAAAATTCACCTGTTATATTAATAATAACTTCTATACGCAACTTATAAGCTAAATCTCCGTAGGAATTTTCATTTAACGACACTTCAACTGTTATAGATGCTTTCTCCAATTTATAGTCCTCATCGCCGTCCTTATCTTCAATATATATCCTCTTCTTAAATGGTTTTTCACGCCATCAACTTTCTATCGACTTATTAACAGTCGATTCAAAAGGATTATATTAACTAATTCACTGGGATAAAACTTCTTTATCGAATTAAAAAATCGTCTATAGGATTGAATTTACGTAATACAAAAAAATAAGAAAACCATCAACCGTTTAAACCATTATGTTGAAATTGGTGATACTTCATACTCTAGAGTATACATTCCGTTCACCTAATCATCTCTACGTTAAAACTTTGTTTTTAAAAGGAAACAATCATACTTTCATTATCGATAGTTTATTTTTGATATTGAAAGTATCCGTTAGAACAGTAGTAATTGCAGTGCAGTAAGTCAACTTCAATTATAGTAAAGTTGACTATACTGACTGCAAATTGAGTGTATTGCTTTGTGGATTTACTGTAAGTTCAAGTACAGTACGCACCCACTTCTTACTAGGTAACGTGCCAACCAATTAGCCATACAAATTAGTGTGCAAATCTAATAGCGGTTTGTCAAACCTAGAACAATACATCCACCATTTTACGACGTAATACTACTATTACTTCAACCAATTCGAATCGACAACGTTGTAACGTCTAAAGTTCTACCAACAGTATCCTTGATTAAGTAGTGTACGAATGTTTTTTCGAATTTTTTTTGGGTGTTGTTGTATACTATAGTTAGTTTTTAAGTGCTCAACAATAATAGTAACTTGATTGTTATACGTATGTACGTTTTAAATACTACAAAAATTAATATATGATCGTTAAGACTAATAATATCGTTAAAATATTTCACTGTTATGTACAATCCTATTTCAAAACTTATGCAACTGCTAATCTCCAACGTAAAAATAGTGTAAGCTTTTATTCAAAAATATGTATACCTTTTCAATGTTATCAATACCTTGATGAACATTAATAAACCTTTACTTACAATGAATCCCTATGGATTTAACATTAACTGAAAACTTTTTCGTGGAAAAGATAATATTAATATTGTAAACTAGCATGTTTAGAAGCCTTAAGTACGTGTTAATCTGCAAAGTATATAATGCTTCCTATATTTTTTTCATTATAATGGTCTAAAAAAAGTCATTATTCTAAAACTCCATTATATATTAAACAACGTAAAACACAACCTTTCAATCTAATTAATATATGCGAGTAAAAACTCGTACGTCATTTTTTACGTGAACTTAAATTCAAGGGTAGTATATTAGTATATTTAGCAATGAAAAAAACTACTTTTAATGGTATTGAATGTGAATACATTTACATCTTCATAATTAATTATCTTAAGGACTTTGTATAACAAATTGGTTTCCCAGTAGTTGAACCGTAAATATAATTTCCAAAATTCCGACTCTATTAAAATAGTTGTCAATTATTATATAAATTAGTCAACTATATTGACTATAAGTTGATTGTACTGACTTCAAGTTGACCGCATTCTTTATGAGTTATCTGTATTGACATCAAGACAAGTAAAATCAGTGCCTAATTCAGACTAAAGCACGGGTCAAGCAATTGGTCATAAAAATTAGTATATAGACCTTCTAGTAATTTTCCAAACATAGAATTAATATATTATTACATCTAATGTAATACAAGTTACTTTGAACACGATTTGAATAAAATGAATTGTACCTACAAAGGTCTATTAACACTCATTAGTATCTATGAATTTAAGTATAGATACTATATATAGAAGAATAATTTTTTTTGGTTATGCTTTACGTTAAATTTGAGGTAAAGGGATTGTTTTTGAAAAATGCCCCAATATTACGTCTATTGTATACATGAAGCAAAAGGAATACTATTGAGTTCGTCTGATATTTCTAGGTACTTGTAAATCGCGACGGTATCTTTATTATCGAAAATATCAAGGAATTGCAATTGAATAAGTTTTGGTTGAAAAAGCGTTAAAATTGACCGTGAAAAGTATTAGGATTCTCAAATTATCAAGTTGTCAAGTTATTAAGGTTGGTTAATGATTAAGATCATTACTACTATTGTGAATCCTAAATTTCAAACGGGTAAGTATTATGAGTATTCCAACTTTAATTAACAATTTCAGTGATAAATAACTTACGATTTACCCTCTTAAAATAGTTTTTCTGCTATACTACTTTAATATTTCTCCATACTACGTAACATCATGAAATGGCCAAAAACAATATCGAAGAAGCCTTAAAGAAGTTCGTACCAATTTTGAATAAGTATTACAATAAGAAATAGTGGTATAAGAAACCCATTGAAGATGCTACCAAGCAATATCTAACCAATTATATCGGCTAATTAATTCTCATATCAAACCTACAACAAATGAACGTAGTGCCTACATTTATTACGATTTTACCGAATAGTTTAAAGACTAATTTTTTGATATATAAAAAAAGATAGTAAAGGTAGCTAAAATTAGCCCGCAGAATAAACTTCGTAATTACAATATCTTCCTCTTCAATAGTATAGAAAAGGAATCAAATTTTGCTGACTTTTTTATCAGAACTTTACGTGTTGTAACAGTAGTAATTGCAGTGTAGTAGGTCAACTTTACTTACAGTAAAGTTTAGTATACTGACTGTAACTTGAGTATATTATTTTTTAGGCCTACTGTATTGGCTGCAAGTTAAGTACAGTATTCGCCCACTTCACACCAGGGCACGAGCCAAGCAATTGGCTATACAAATTAGTTTGCAAATCGGCTAGCGGTTTGTTAAAAATAGAACAATACATCTACCACTTGACCAATGCAATACTACTATTACTTCAAACAATCGAATCAACAATGTTTCAACATCAAAGGTCCTACCAACACTACGATAAATTAAATATCATAAAATCTGAAAACAAAGGGAAAAGGTATTGCTGGCGACAACATCTCTTATTGCTCTTACATGCGATCGCAAAGTTATTCTTAAACTCAGATGAATTCCTTAAACTTTTTTACCCAAGGACTTCAACGTGTTAATAACGCTAATAATAACGAGAAATACCCTAATTGAAATATAGTTTATCCTTTAATATACTATTTTATTAAGTAGAAACCCTATTAAAAATCCCTTTAATACTAACAAGACTATTACTAAACTCATATCAATCCTTAAATTCCTCAACACGTGTATTTTTAGCAAATTCACCAATAATTTTAACTATGAAAAAGGAGCTGCTTTATGCGCAAACTCATTATAAGTACGATTATTTGTTTTTTTTTGTTTCAAACTTTGTTAAAGGTAACTATCTCATCCACTAATACCACACTTCATATCCCTAATACCCTTTCTCGAAGAATGCAAACCATTTTTATGACTATGCTATTACTTTCCCGTTTCTGAATGTTTTTATGGTGAATAAGAATTGCGCGAAAATGAAGATTTTCGTGAAAATCTGGGGGGGTAAGAAAACATATAATGATAAACTATACAACCTCCTCAATATTAAGTTACGACTATTGTTTAACGTTTTACGTTCAATAAAAATGAAAATATCAGGTTTCTACTCTTTATCTCCCAATATTCTTACCGGATAAGATAAAAATATTGATTTCAATATTAGACAAATTATTCGTTGTTTTGGAAAATTTACGATGTTTTTAAAGATTATTTTGAATACGATGCTAATTTTGTCTAATACCACATAAATTGGAACATTATTCAATTGTTTTATATACTGGATTATTAGAAAAAATCGGAAATCTGAATAGAGTTTCTTGATTGGATATTTTATAAGCTGATACTTTACCAATAAATCATGAATAATATGGAAAATAACGAATACATATAATGCTAGTAAGGTCCTTAGGATCTTAAGGATTGCAAAAAGTTTAAATATGTCTCATAATATAACGATTTCACTTGAAAAGACTTTTTTAGCTAATTATGTTTCTCGTTCACAATTATAGTAATACAAATATCGAAGTCGACTAATATGTACTCTTAAACTTATAATTTCAACGAAGACGATGAAGACTTTGTATACACTTGTTACATAGACAATGATTACGTTAGAAGCAATTAATTACATTAACTAAAAACCCTAACCGGGAAGTTTGCATGATATCATATGTAAAGAATGTGATATTCCTTTTTAATATAGTTAACCTAACTATGTAAATTCTTTTAAAACAACCCTAAGAGCTTTTGTATCAATGGAAAATGATATTATCGTTTAATACATCATATTTCTGTCAAATTAAAACCAAAAAAGTAATATATCACACATAATACCCATTTACTTTCAATTAAAATATATAAAATGCGTTATAAATCTTTGAATTCTTAAAGCAATAAAATAAGGAAATTAAGTTTAAATTTACTAGGTGGTATAAATATACAGGTTCTAGCTTTAAAAAGAAGTAATAAGTAGTCTACCATGTTTTCTTTTATCGCTTCATAGGTGAAGACCCTTATTATTGTTATAAATATGAAGATCTTAGTTTAACGTTTTTGTTTACCATTTGTAACCTTCATGCGAAGCAAGTTCTTTAAAATATTATAACTGACATCAGGGTAACTATATATTTAATAGGAGGTTATTTGCAATATGTCATACTGTAAAGTAATACTAATATTGTTACGAAATTTAACTATATAGATACTAGTTGGATTAACATTAGTTTTAGCTTTAGGAATGAACTCTTTTCATTTACATCGACGACTGTAATCATAGTTTTCAGGCCTATCCTCTTCCATATTTTGGAATCTCTCACCTTTTTCATCCTTTTACTTGAAGATATCAAAAACCTCAGCGTTAACTTTAATGTTATAATGAATAAACTATTTAATGATAACGGCTCGAAATTTAAGCTTAATTTGAAATAAATATATTTATAATTTTATATTAAAGAGATGGAGGTAATCGTATTAAACTTAACTAAGTTAGAATTTTGTTGATTACATCGACGGTTCAATTACTTGACGACTAATAGGCTAAATGAAGTTTTTAAGGCAATTCTTTATAAAGATGTGGATTGTCTAACACTGGAGGCAATTGAACTAATTTTTCACTACTACTCAATACACTTCCAACCCCCTCTTAAATTCAATTGTATATTAACAAAATTAAGACATTAATTTCAATATTCTTGCTGACGTGTTTTCTTTCGACGATAAGTTTGTATTTCATGTTATCAAATTTTGTAAAGATTTTTACAATGAAAATATTTTGAAAACTATCATGGCGAAGGAAACATAGAAATGGTTGCATACTTGGTGGATCAAAATGTATCTATAACCTCTAAGCGCACTGGTTTACAATACTCGTATAAAATTCATTACGATATGATTTTAAACTGATGTTAAGTCAATAGTGGTTTAATATAAATGGATAACTCTTGATGTTTATTAGTGTATTAGTAATATCCAAAATGTATACGCAGTTTTAGGAAGAGCTTAAAACATATTTATATTGAATATTGGCTGTTTTACGAGCTTAGAAGCAATTTTATAAATAGTAGTTAAAATTTCAAACTATAATATTGATTTTAACCGTTTGGTACCAACTTTATTAGTATTTGAAGCATATATATATATATAATAATAACTGAATCACCACTATTATTAAATATTTAGAAGCGAGCATTGGTATACAGTAAAGCCTTGAAGAGACTAAGGAAGGAATTCGTACACCGCCAGATCAACGATGCCCTTAATATCAGAAACGTATTATCAATAATGAAAGTATTGTTTCTGCTTTTTCAAATTCAAAATTAAACATAACAAGAGCCACATAAATTGGACAAACCCTATAAAATACTAAATATTATTAACGCAAATATAATAGGTCAAATTGCAAAAAGTTCTACTATTTTCTATATTACGTAGGTCAAACAGTATAAAAAACCTTTGAAGCCTCATTATTCCTAAGTTGAGCGGATGAACTGATAAAATCCCTCTCAACTTACCGTACATGAGCTAATAAAATGTTAACGGTATATAAAACTACCTCAAAGAATAATACACATCACATTAAAGAAAAGAATAGCAATAAGAATTACATATATATAAAAGTATATATAACGTGATAGATTTTACGAAAGAGAAAGTTTGACGGCGATTTCGTTTTTAAGTTGTATGTTAAAGATTATACTGATATAATATATGAACTTTGTAACGAAAGCAACCAAATTGAAATTAATAGCCCTTTTATCCATGGAGTTGTCCAACTATAATCGTCTATACAATTGGAAAATTATGAAGAAACGATTTTCAAGTTGAAAATAATATACAAAGTTAACGGTAAAATCATGAATTAATCGCACAAAAATACGATAATAAAGCTAAATTTTCAATTCTCATTTAATCATATATAGTTCAAAATATTAACCAACGTTTAATAATTATATTTATTACTAGTTGAACAACTGAAATGAACGGTGATTCAATCCTAAATAACTGAGATATTAGAAAAAAGTATACGTAATACGCTATAATTCTTAATGTATTATACTATGAAAACTATTAAAGCAGTTAAAGAATAATTCCGATATTTAAATGGTAATACAATGCGTTCAACATTTTTATAAATTGGCCGAAAGAAATACGTATTATTTTTTAACGTACTCAATGCACTTTAGAAACAAGTTAATTATAAGGATGTTAATATTAAATTTGTACTTATTTATTACGCAAAGTAAAAATCCGAGTATTATTATTAAGCAAATAAACAATAGTGTTCCTCGGAAACAAAAGGTTTGTAATGATGAAATAGTGTGTTATTGAGGATTTATAACTCTTAAAGTATAACATAATTAAAATTTTGGTTAAAATTATACAAGTGAATTTTAACAGATCATCAATCCATATTTCTAGTATTAATGATATCCGTAATACATATTTTTAATTATGTCAAAAAGGGTAAACTATATATTCGGCGAAAATCGACAAGGTAAACGAGGTAATACTATAAATTCACTGTGAACAAAGGGTGTAAACGACTTATATTGCTATACTGTATTATCAGTTGATACTTTACTACTTATCGGATGCGATATGTGTTAAAAATAGACAAAAAAAGACTTTAATATATTAAATGAACGTTTTTGATAAAAAATGAATGATTAGGAAAACCGTATCAATATAATTTAGGTAAATTGAATAGTAGAGAAATCAGTAATATTTACGAAAACCTCTTATACAAATGATAGCAACCTTACCTTTCAAATCGAATACCTTATGATATTCGTCTATAATAAAAACACTAATAGGTAGTTTACTATAACTGGAGAGCTCGTACAAGCATTCTTCAAATATAAGCTTTTAGTAAGAAATGTGTTAGTATTAAAGATTTACAGTATAATAGTAAATTTTGATATTACTATAGTAACCAATAACACGTTGAAGATTATACTAAAACAGCTAAAAAATACTTTCGATACCAATAATATTTCATACTTAATCCCAGAGCCTTTACAAATATATTGCCAAACTCGATAAAACTGATGGAATCCGTTTGATAATAGATATAATAGCTTTAACAAGGTATAAAAAACCCGGAATATTAACAAATTCAAGTGGATTAATGATAAATATAACGTCACCAACGCTATAACCAAAGTTACATTTAACAGCACCATAAAGAGAGTTGTGTATAATAATGAATTTACCATACGAATCGAGTGATACATGGACTGCTCAGTACGTAATAAGGAGGAATAGGGATACCATAGAAACTTGGAAGACTTCTAACGTATTAATATGTAAAAAAAAACGTGTTTGAACCTAATGGTAAAAGGTATGTATTTGATAGCATACAAATTTGTAATGAAAGACAAATAAAGAAGTTGAAAAAATTGATATTTCGAAATGCAAAGCGAATAACTATAACTGGAGTTGGTTTGCATGTTAAATATACTGAAATTGATGAGGGTTTTGCCGATATTATTAGGGGGTTTTTGGATATTACTATAAGTTGGTGTTTAATTACATTAATATTGACATATAAAAACAAAAACCGGTTAGTATTAGAATAGTAGTTGATTGTAATATAGTTAAGTTAACTTCACTAACTATAAGTTCAATTTTGCTAAATTCAAGTAAACCATACTATCTGTAATTTAAACGTATGAATTCAAAGTTTGATACAATAATTGACTAATTTAAACTAGGGCACAAGCTAAGTAATTAGCCATACAAATTAGTATACAAACTGGTTAGCGGTTAGCTCAGCTTAGAAATAATACATTACTACTTTCAATTCAATACAAGTTTTCTATATCACAATTCGAATCTACTAGATTTCGACAATAAAGGCTTACCTACAGACTCTGTCAAATTTTAATACCATTATCTCTGGCCTTTAAAAGTAAATCTATAAATATCCTCATTTTAAATTGAATGGAAACCTTTAGTCGTTACTTTTCAACATTTCGTTAGTTTAAACATAGACGTTAACACTGAGATATTATATATTTTAAATGTAAATTAGGTAAGGGTTAAGGTATTTGAAAATACAAAAAACAATAAAACCAACAACTATATTTATAATCGTCAATTCAAGTAAACCAATTTCTTGCCTAAAACCAAATCTATCTTCAATCCTACTAATATCCATATAATTATATTTCGTAAAAAACAACTATCTCTTCTTAATATACCGTATTGCGAAAAGCCTTTTATCAAGTACCACGTTAACATAATATCTGGAATAATACTGTGAAAAACTTGTTACACATAATAATCGAGAATGTCAAATTAATATATAAGGCCATAATTTGAATCTTTATAATAACGATAAGGGTCTTCACCTATAAAATGGTATAAAAAGTATGGTTGTATAATTATTGCGTCGTTTAAGGGGTAAGACTAATATTTTTATACCAGCTTATAGATTTATACTTATTTTCTTCATCATATACCTTAAAATCTTCAAGGTTCATAACGCATTGAATATGGTCCCAATTGAAATGACATGGTAACAAATATAATACTATTTGTAGGGCTTTAGACTTTGCAACGTTGTCGATTCGATTGATTAAAGTAATATTAGTATTGTAGTGGTCAAGTGGTAGATGTATTTTTTTTAGTTTTGGTAGACCGCTAGCCGGTCTACGCAGCAATTTTTATGTCCAATTGCTTATACCATGCCCTGGTTTTAAGTAAATGTATACTGTACTTGATTTATAGACAATATAATAGGCTTACAAAAAGCAATACACTTAATTTGTAGTTAGTATAATAAACTTTACTATAAGTAAAATTAACTTATTACGTTATAATTAATATTATTCTAACACTGACAACTTTTTATTTTGTATGTGTATGTTAGTGTAGTTGACTAAACTTTTCCGGTAACCGCTAAATTACGTTCTTGTTAACTAGCTAAACCCCTGTTAAATCTAGTTGACTTTCACACAAAATTGAACCCATTTGAAGTCAAATGAATCCCATTTTCCCTTAATTGCCCCACGGCTCCAAGGTCCGAATTTATCGATTCCCATAAAAGGGTATTCCTTCACAGGCTTATGTAAACTTCCAATCGAACCTTACTAGTTAAAGAGGTTGTTATATTTAATTTCGTAGCAATTTTCTAGTTTGCCAGCATGTTCTTGTTTGCTCGCACGTAACTTAGCCTTGTCGGGTGGCCTATTAACGTAGCCCTTGATGCATATACTCAGTCTATTGCTGTTTACAAACTTTTTAAGGGCCTTGTTCGGCGATGCCTTCTTTATAATGTTAGCAGGGTTATCTTTCCCATCGATTCATCAGAAATCCTCGATTTATCTACCTTTATAAGCTTCGCGAAGTGCCATTACGTTAATCGTTAGACGTTTTTCGCTGGTGATTCCGAGCTTTAAAAGGTATTCTAATAGTCTTTTCGAATCGATACAAATTACCATAAAGATAGAAGTAATCTTTAGCTGTTTGGTAATAACTTTAAGGGTTACTCACAGTACCATGCTTGCATTAAAACCACCTATTATGTCGTAAACTTTTAAAGCTAACACGATTCATATAATTATTTTGTATTTGGAAATGGGTTAATAAATTAAGTTATCTTAATGTTGAACTCGTTCTTTTGCTTACATTCATTCACAAGGGTTATTAAAAAGTCCATCTATAAGGATAAATCTATGTTGTTTTTAAATAACCTATTCATAAAAATTATTAACTTAGCTTTTAACAGATCGACCGGAACCATATTGATCCCTCAGCCTAGGTTTTGCATTTTTTAATTAAATCTTTTGTTTAACCGGTTAAAGTTTTTATATATTATGGTTTATATTTATATCGTAATAAATAATTTGTAGGAGGTTTTTGGTTAATATAGGGTGGCGATATAACTATCACGTATACTTTATTTTATATACCGTTAAGACTTAGTTATATTAGTCTTGTTTATTATGGTCGAATTGAAGTTTTAGCCTTTTTAGCGAAAAAAGAAGCCGGTAATAAAACCAAGTATACGGATGAACAATTTGTTAAAGTTAAGTTGGTAAACTTTCACCAACGTCGTAACTGGTTTGCAATTTCAGAACTTTGAGTCCTTAATCGCTTTTTGTGTTGATACCATAAAGCCAGGCATTTCATTCAAAAGGGTATCGTTAGTTTATATGCTTACCAAGCCGAAATCCTTTTCTTATGTTACCAGCAAATACGGGTCGTATATTGAGGATTTTATGCTTAACCGTGATTGAAAGTGCGATTAATAGGTTAGGAATTAATAAAAGCGTGTTTCGACTAATATTTATAATAGCTTAATATATCGTATTACAGTTTCCGGAGGATAAATATCACGTAATTCTTGAAGTAACTCCATCAGGACGATCTGTTATAGATCGGTTACTAATTACGTATATATTTAAGTTATATTTCGGTTATTAAGTGAAAACTTGCTCTTAGTCTTAGCTAACAAACTTACTACTTAAGCGACTAATAAACGTTAGTTATTTTTTTCAATTGTTAGCGATGACGCAAGGATTTAAATTTTGCCTTTATCACCGTATTGTTAAGTGATTAGGCGTAACTTTTCATATAGTTGCCCCGTAGTATTACCTTTGACCTCGTATATAATTCTTTACTTAAAGATTGTAACATTTAGGTTTTGGGGATTAAAGTTGGTTTTAAGTACGAATCATATAACTCCTCGAGTTAAAAAGCCGCCAATCTCAACCTTATTACTTTTTTTAAAGGGTATGCTGGAGGTTTTAGTAATACCTTGTATCAGAAGCTTTCATATTAAATTTTCGTCGATTTTTTTTCCTAATTACCCAAATAGTATTGTAAATACAACTTGGTGTGTATTCCTTCTTTTTAACATTCTTTTTTTCGGGGGTCGTCCGCGCCGGCAGCATTTTATTAGCTTATAAATAAAGATTAAGGAAGGATCGTATTAACTTGACCGCTTGGCTTAAAGTTCTTTATCGTTAGTTATCCTAATATAAGATTTAACTTAAGTAATACGAAAAATTACGGAGCCGTTAGTAATTTCAATAACTATTTTAAAGTTGGCGATATTTAAGGTGTTATATAAGCTTTTATTGTATTGGTAGTCCGATAAAATACAGTTAATTCAACTTTGCTTACAATAAAGTTGATTGTGTATACTGAAAATTAACTACAGTTTGTAGGACTGCACTACAAGTACAGTTTAGTACGAAACCTATTTAGAAGAGGGCATAGGCCAAAGCATTTGGCTAAACAAATTAGTGTGCAAACCGGCTAGCGGTCTTCCAAACTTAGAACTTACACATATCAATCAACCACCTTTAATGCAGTACTAGTTACTTCAATTACAGTAATTCGAATCGATTACGTTGCAACAATAAAGGCCTATCAACAGCTCTCCTATTTATCCGGCTCCTGCTACATAAGTACTTCACTTTATAACGATAAAGAAAGTACATCTATTATCGTAAAACAGTTCTTGGTGTTAAGGGCGTCATTGACTTGGTGGCGTATCAATTTCTTCCACAGTTCGTTTAATGCTTTGACGTAGCCCACAACTTGCTTCTGGGTACTCACTCAAAGCCGAGATTCACTTATTAGGCGTGGGTACGCTCCAAAAACCAATAACATTGGTACTAAGCCGTCAGGGCCTATAATATCATTTATGCCCTTTACCGCTATTTAAAGGCGTACCTATGAGTTCGTAAAGCTTTTAATTTCCAGCGTAAAGATATCATACATTCGTCAAATTAGTGTGTGTGCCCCTTTAACCTTTATAATACTTTAGTAGGCCTCTATAGGCACTTATTTACATTGGATTCCCATTATTTTGACATTTTTCATTTTAAAAAAAAACTCCGCCACTACAAATTTCGTGTTAGTATAGTAGACGAGAACGTTAGGTAGGCCTAAGTACGCATTAATAAATAGTGTCCTTAGTGTTTTCCACGTATCCTTTGTTAATAAGGATTTCAGCAACTTGGCTCTGTGGAAAAAAGTTACAGAGTTAACGACGTAAAAAATAACTTTTTTTCCAAGTAGAATACGTTAATAAAAACCTAAGAATCAAAATTCTTGTTGTTTTTTAGTATAAACTTAAATTTTGGGTGGGCTTGGGTATACGTTTAGCAATAGTAATAAAAATTTTCGTTGGCTTCCAAAGCAAAGTATTCCACATTTTTATACCCTGTGGACTTTAAAACGTTATATAGTTTATTAATAACTAGATAGTTGAAACGCCGGTGTAATCAACGAATTTATGAATGCATCAGGTTCAATGCCGTTGCCTTTAGGCCTTAAAGATAAAACCATAAATACCCTCACATCAAGGCGAGGGAAAACCTCTAGCTTTTTTAAACAAACTTATCGACGTTGATATTAACGTTAACGCCGAGGGTCTTTTTATTCTTTAAATAAAGTATAACAAGGGTAAGTGGTTTGAGAATGTAAAACGTAATTAATATAATAATAATTTAAACTACCGTTATCCCTAGTAACGATGGTTATTCGTCTAGATTGAAGCTAAATTCGGCCTTGCTAACATCATGACGATTAATTTCGTTTGCCGTAATGCTTTCCTTTCGCAATGCTATATACTGCGAATAGCCTTCAATTAAGAATCCTATTGCCCCTTTATACGGCATAATACTTTGAAACGTGTGATCCGCATAACGGTCGTGAAGGTTAAGGCTATATAAGTAGTTAAAAGCTTGGTTAAGGTAAAAGTAAAGGGTTTCACTTCCTAAGCGGAACATGAAGGCATGGTCGGCAAATTATTGAGCCGCGCCAGAAATAATGTCCTTATGTTACTTAATTTACTTAGGGACATTGTCGCCGTTAATAGACGGTATACCCTCGAAATTTACGGTATGATTTCAATAGTTTTACTCGGAAGTAGTAGGGTATTGGATATAGTATATTACCTTTTTATCATTGCGTTCGGCGGGGGGGTGGCGAGTTGACTAATAGACGGGCTGAATATAATTTTAATACATTTTACTATTATTATGACGATAGTTTTTATGGTTCACAAGTCACTTGAATTTTGTACGTATTAGTGTTAATATAGTTATAAATTTCAGTTAAAAACCATTATAATAGATTTTAGGTATTTAGAAAGCCTATAACCATATATGCGGTCGATGTAGTTAACTACCATATGGTCTTTTTTATCTACGTTACGAAAGTTAGCAGCTTAGGGGTATTTATTAAACGAGTTTAGTATGCTTATTATTACTGTTACACAAGAGGAGCGGAACTGGCTAAAGAAGCTTTCGAAAATGGTATCTAAGTGTTATAGGGTACATTTAAACTTGTTAACGCCCGTAAAAGCTATCTTTACCTGTTCGCGAAGTGTAGTTTCGCTAGCTTAGGCCTTTTCAAAACTTACTGGCTTAATACAAGCTTATCAAGTATCTTGTTTAGTATATTTATTGGTATTATCTCTACTATTTTCTTGGTTATTATCGTAATTTACCCTGTGGTAGCCTAATCTGCATAGTATTATATAAGGTGGATAATATATTCGAAGTGACTTTTCATGCCGACATAAATTTAGCGAAGGGTGTTTATTCGTATTAGGAAGGTTAGCTAGTAATACTTGGTGTGTCTTATAAGGATTTCGGGGAATAGTAAGTGAAAATTGAAGAGTGAATCTCTATTTACTTGCAGATATTTAAAAAAGGTATTATCTTCGTGTGGAAAAGATTACAAGGCTTTCTGTTATACGTTTCGGTATTATTTCAAATCTTGGCAAAGTCCGTAAGATTATTCAATTAACAATAACTATCTTAATAGGTTTTAAGGAAAGGTTACAATAATCATCTCGATCATTATTTGTGTTTTTAGTTATTTAAGCGTTAAAATCCCTGGGCTACAGTGTTAAGGGTAATTATGAGTTGCTTAGCCCAAGTGGTAGTTTTTGTAATTGTATTTATAGTGGGCTCGCGCGTGGAGGTGTACTTGTTGTGAAAGGTTTTTTAAGAAGATTGGAAATTTAAGTTGAAAAAATAAGAAATAATAGGGGTTTAAAGGTTTTAAGGAACTTGACAGTTTTATTTAATTGACCAGTGTACGGTGTTAACGTTAATACCTTTTGCTGCGTTGGTAGCTGTTGCTTTACGTGATTTACCGTTACTTAGTGTATACTTTACGCTTTTACGTAAAGGTGTTAGGCTACCGAGCAGATTAACAGATTCTTTATCATTAACGTATAAAGAGGTTTAACTCAATTAAAGGTAAAGAGAAGGTTCCCTTAAATGTGTATGGGGGCGCTAAGATTCCTTAAAATCTTTTCCCTTAGGGCGTAGGTTTTAAGGGTATTCCTTGAGTTAGTTTAGATCGAAGAGAGTTTGTGCTAGCTTTGAGACACTCTGTATTGGCACATAAACCCCTCGTTTAAGTTTTAACTTAAACTTTGACTGAAACCTTTTTAAAATTACCTTTTACATATTAATAATTTTAATATCAAAGAAGTCACGATACTTGTAAAGAGTATGATTACCGCAGTTAAGTTTTTTGCCATCGTTTTAGTGGACGATATAACTGCTGACAAAGTTAATCAGGTGTTTTTCCGTTGAGTTTTTATCAACGTTTAACCTCTAAAACCTTTTATCGTAATGCCTTGAGAAAAGGGGTTCGAAGTCTTTAATTAATTTTATTCGCTTTTAACTAGGTGCTATTACGAGGTTTTGGACTGTGTAAGACTTGGTGGGCGAGGAATTTGGTGATTTGTAGATGTAGGGGCTTGGTATTTTGGTGTGAAGTCGCGTAGAAACTTGGTAACTTGACGTTGGGTTGCGCGATGTGGCTTTTTCGGCGCGACTTAGCGAATCTTGGTGTTTTCGCTTAGGGTAGAAAACTTGGCGATTTAATTGACGTAGGTGAAGTAAAAAGAATCAAGTAAGGGGGAAAAAACTTTATATTTTAGGAAAAGTTTTGATGTGAAGATAAAGAAGAATATTGTTCATTATTTGGTGTGTGACCTAGTCGTTTTTGTATTAGTAATACCTGTAGTAGTACCAACTTAGCTGTTTGCCAACTTATTGATTTGAAACTTTTAGCGGTTAATCTAAACAATTTTTTTCAATAAGAATCCGTAAAGATTTCTTATTGTTTTCAATAGCAATACTGGCGCTTAATTCTAGATTGCCGTTATAGACTCACGCAACTCAAAAGTCTTTTATATTTTCTTGTCATGTAAACTGACGAAGTACTAAAAGAAGTCTTTCGTAAGAATTTTTCTTTTACTTAGCTTATTTGTACTTAACCTAACAAGTTTTGATTGGTATTGATAAGGTTTTAGACATTGTAACGTTGTTGATTCGATTGGTTGAAGTAATAGTAGTATTGCAGTGGTTAAATGGTGGATGTATTATTCTAGGTTTGGCAAACTGCTAGCCGGTCTACGCAGTAATTTGTACGGCCAATTGCTTAGCCTATGCTTTAGTTTGAAGTAGGCGCATACTGTACATAAATTATAGCCAATACAGTAGGCCCACAAAAAACAATATAATCAACTTGCAGTTGGTATAGTCAACTTTAAGGTAAGTAAAGTTGACCTACTGCACTGCAATTAGTTCTATTCTAACAAATATATTACTTTCTTTAATTAACAATTCGAAATAATATAACTCATTGCCCAACAACCCTGTTTGCCGCAAATTCAATACCTCTCAAAGTTATTTTAAGGAAATATGCGAAACCAACTAAACGATTTTAAAAATGAGTATCTTCCTCTATATATACGTTATTATTTAGGTTTCTAGGTCCAGATCTTTTATAAACCATATTATCCAAGCTGACCGTGTTAACAATAGTATTATAATAGTAGTATTTATAGTGCAGTAGGTTAACTTTACTTGCAATAAAGTTGACTATACTAAACTGCAAGTTGAGTGTATTCTTTTGTATGGGCTTATTATATTGGGTGTAAGTCGAGTATAGTACACTCTACTTCATACTAGGGCATGGGCCAAACTTATCCATACAAATTACAGTGCAAACCGGCTAACAGTCTGCTAAACCTAAAATAATACATTCACTATTTGACCATATAATACTACTGTTACTTCGACCACGATTCGAATCGACAACTTTACAACGATTCAAGGCTCTACCAATACTAATCAGTGCTTGTTAGCTCAAGCACAGATTATAAAAGTAGAAAAAAAGCTATTCCGGTTACTATTTACGTTGATAACGGCGGCTAGGGTAAAGGAAAGATTTTTGTAGAAGGCCTTTACTACTGTGTTAGTCTTTACGACAGTATGTAAAAAAGACCTTTGTGCTACTCCAGCCTTTACTGTAGTTTAGAGGTAACGATAGTATCGCTATTGAAAATACAAAGAAATATTTACCAAATCTTTCTTAAAAACATTGAAATTAATTGTTAGAAGTTTTAAAGTTCGGCAAGATAGCAAACAGCTAAGTTAATACTACTACGGGTATTACTACTACAAAAAGGACTAAGTCTTACGGCTAAATAACAAACAACCTTTACCATAAATAACGACCTTTGAACTTACCTACTATACCAAATCTTTGCCCCTGTTTCACTCTTTTCACTCCCTTTACGCCAACCTAATAGTTAAGATAGCTATTCTAAACGAAAATATCAAGAATCTCCAAGTCGTGTCGAAAAAGTCACGCTACGAGATTCCATGCTAAATCGCCAAGTTCCCATGCAACTTAACGCAAAAAACCAAATCCCTACGCCTAAAATTACCAAGTACCTTACTTTATACGCCCAATAAGTCCTACCTAAGCTTAAAACTTAAAAATAACACCTTTTTAAAAACTTTGAAAAGGGATTAAAGACCTTGGATCCCTCTTTTTAAAATAGTATGATCAAGACCTTTGGGGACCAGATGTCGACGAAGACTCAACCAAACGACACCTTGTTAACTTCATCGGCCACTTTATTATTAAACAAGACGGAGGCGAAACACTTGACCGTAACGAACGCGCTTTTCGCAAATATCGTAAGTTTTTCGACGACGAGACTATTAACATATAAAAGAGGATCCAAAAAGGGGTTAGGTCTAAATCAAAGGTAAAATTCGAACGATGAGAGATTTACGTGTGAGAAAAAAGCTTTACTAAGCTGGTAAAAACCCTTTCCAACCTGGTTCAATTTGAAAAATGCCTTTAAAACCCACGCCTTAAAGGAAAGAGTGTTAAAGAACCTTAACGCCCCTATACGCGATTTAGGAAACCTCCTCTTTACCCTTAACTAGTTTAACCCTTTTTACGCGCCGATGATAAGGAACCTATTAACCTGCTCGGCAGCCTAACAACTCCGCGTAAAAGCGCGGAGTATGCCCTTAGCGGCGGAAGTGCACGTAAAACAACGGCCGCTGATACGGCCAGAGGAATTGATATCGTCGCTTTGTATCAGTTAATTAAGAAAAAGCGTTAAGTTCTTCAAAACCTTTAAGTACTTATCGCCTCTTATCACTTTAATTTTCAAGCCTCTTAGAAACTGTAATGATCACACTAAATACTCGTGAGTATATAGAAGGTGTCAGAGGGTTTATGTTATCAAGAAGGTAGCAGAGGTACTGAGTGAACAATATCGCAACCGTGCAAGTAATGATCAAAAGCCGTGAGGCTATTCAGAATATACTGAGACTGAATACTTAGATTGACAACTGAAGAGCTATGAAGGAAATACTATTTATGTGGTGCTGACCGTGTCCTTATATCTTTAATCCTTCATACGCCTTCAGTGCTGGATCATGTTGGATCAAAACATGATCCCAATGATCCTGTATCTGTTGGATCGAAACATGATCCCAATGATCCTTAGTGCGTAACCCTTACCCTAAGGTTGCTGACATAAGAGATATATCCCCACCTGATGTGTTGGACATCAGGTTCTTAGTAGCTTAGCCCCATACTGGCTTGTGTTCTGACCCTCCGATATTCTTGGGTCATAACAGAAACCTTCCCATGGCAGGTTTATTTATACGCGAAAGCCCACTACAAGTCATACTATAGAACTTTAACCCTCTGGCTAAACAACTGGCAACTACTATGAACACCATTCTTTGGAAGCTCTAAGGCTTAATATCCTGGAAAACACCAATAAAAACTGGGATAACTATTGCGACCAGCCTCTAAAACTAGTCAAAATAGTTAACATTAAATATAAGCTTTTTACAGATTTCATCAAGATTTAAAATGATACAGAAAAATATAACGAAAAGCCTTACAACCTCGCCAACACAAAAATAATGCCCTTTTTAAACATTTACAAGTAAATGGAGATCTCCTCTTCTGGTTTTCACTTACTATTCCCCGGAATCCTTATAGGGCATGCTAAGGATTCAACTTAACCTTTCTAACCCAAGCAACCACGTTCCGCAAGACTTATAATGACATAAAGAGCCATTTAGAATACGACGTCCACCTTACTTAATATTATATAGATTGGACGACTATGAAGTGAGCTATAATAATAATTAAAAAAGGAGTAAATACTAATAGATATACTTGACCAAATAATTAACAAGTTGACATTATACTAGAAAGTAATGCGAAAAGTTTACGCTGGTAAAGATATATTTTGAGAGCAGATACGGCTAGTAGTTACCGGTGTTAGCGAGTTTAAATACGCTTTATAATGCTTAAATACCACTGATAAAGGATTTTTTAGCCAGTTGCATCCCTCTTTTGCTACTGTAATAACGCGTACACCAAACTCGCTTAGTATATACCCTTAAGCCGGCAACTTTCCTAATATGAACAAAAAAGACCTTGCGGTAGTTAATTACGTCGACTGCAAGTATGGCTATGAGCGCCCCTAACGCCTAAAATCTAGCCTATCAACTATAGATTGAAGACAGTAACCACATTAGCACTGATGTAGCCAAAGTTTAAGCGGTTCCTCTGACTATAAGAATTATCGTCGTAATAATAGTAAAATATATTGGATTTGTAATAAATCTGTCCATTGGTCAATTCAAAACCCTCCTGCCGAGCTAAACAATAGAAAAGTGATATGCTATATCTAGTACCCTACTACTTTTAAATAGAATTGATTGGATTAAATCGCAAACTTCGAAGGTTATGAGACAGTTAACGGCAACAATACCCCTAAGTAAATCAAGTAATATAAAGATACTACTCCTACCGCGGCTTAATAACTAGCCGACTACACCTTTCTATACCGTTTGGGTGACGAAAACCCTTACCTTTACCTTAAATAGGCCACTAACCCATTATACACTTTTAACCTACACGATTGTTATACGGACCGCACGTTCCAAGGTATTATGCCGTATATAGGGGTAAAAGGGTATTTAATAAGAGGCTATTCATAGTATGTATTACTACGGAGGGAAAGTATTACAGCTATTAATATTAATCGTCACAATGTTGACAAAGCTAAAGTTAGCCTCAAACCAGGCGAGTAACTATTATTACTAGAGATAACGGTAATTTAAAATGTTATGAAAGTAATTACATTTCATATTCGGAAGTCCCCTACTCCTTTTTTTTTTGCCTAAAAAATATAAAGACTTTCAGCGTTAAAGTTAAAGTTAATGTAAACGAATTAGTCAAAAACGTCCAAATGTTTCCCTTTGCCTTTAAGTAGGGGTACTTATGGTTTTATCTTTAAGGGCTTAAATCAATAGTATTAAATTTAATGAAGCCGGAGATAGGTTAATTATATAGGCGCTTAAACCAACTGACAGTTAATAGGCTGCATAAAATTTTGAAGCCTGTAAAGAATAAATATATGGATTGATCTATCTAAAAAGTTACTAAAAATCTCTATCACTACAATTAAATGTATACCAAAGCCCACTCCCCCCCAAATTTAAGTTTATATTAAAGAATAATAAGGATTTTAATTACAAAATATTTATTAATGTATTTTACTTGGATAATAAGCCTATTTTTTACATCGTTAACTCTGTAACTTATTTTACGAAACTAAGTTCCTAAAGTCACTTTTGGTAAAGGATACGCAGTAAATACTAAGGATGTTGTAGATCAATACGTACCTGGACCTACCTAATGTTGTCTTCTACGATACCTACACCAACTTTACGGCGGCGAAGTTTTAGATAGATGCCAAAATAATAGTTATCCAGTGTAAAAAGGCGCTTGTAAAGGCCAACTAGAGTATTAAGAAGGTTAAAAAGGCATACATCCTACTTTGCTGAACGTATAACATTTTTATATTGGAAATTAAAAGTTTTACGAATCCAGAAGCATGCGTTTGAATAGCTATAAAGGGCTAGAACAATGATATAAGTCTTAATGGCCTAGTATCAACGCTACTAGTTTTTGAAGCGTACCTACACCTGATGAGTAAATATCTGTCATTAGCAAATACTCAAAATCGTATTGCGTCCTATAGTAAATCCCTTAAAAAACTTCAAATGGAATCGGCACGCCGCTAGATCAGTAATATCCTTAACACCAGGAACGGCCCTATAACAATCGACGTACTTGTTTTTCCGTTACAAAGTAAAGTCTTTATATGGCGGAAGCTGAGTAAATGGGAGGTCTCCTACAAAATTTTAAGTAACATAAACTCTGAAGTAATTGTTAAAACTATTAACGGTTTTATATCTTTTCAAACTACTCAAATCAAGCCTAATATTAGAGTTATTAACGATGAAAACCCTGAAACAAAGCGACCGAACCAATACAAACCTCCTTTACCTGTTGTAGATAAGTCGATAAAACGCTACCGGTGTAAATAACCCCCGGAAAAAAAGGAAAGTTAAATATGAGGAATATACACCGGGTCGCATCTACAATATTACTTAGTAAATAGTAAATACAAGGATGGTAAAAACCTTGTATTAAAGCTTAGAGTATAAGAGATTATGAAAACCTCCGGTAACCCTTTTTTTAAAAAGACGATAGGGTCGAAATTAACGGCTTAATGACTTAATAGTTTGTATAATTTATACTAAAGGCTAATTTTAACCTTTGAAACCAGAGCGTTATGATCTTTAAATCTAAAATTATTTACAAGGTTAAAGGTAAGATCGCGGGGCAGCCGTACGAAAAGTTATATCTAATCGCTTAAGGATACGGCGATAAAGGCAAAGATTAAATCCTTACGTAGTTGCCAACGATTTAAAAGATTAGTTAGTGCTTAGTGATCGCATTAACAGAAAATTTACTGGCTAAAATGAAAGGCAACTTTATGCTTAATAACTATAATATTATGTAAGTTTATACGTAATTAATAACGGATTTACAGTGGATCGTACTACTAAAGTTACTATAGGAACTACATAATATTTACCCTTTAGGAACGGTAATACGATATATTAAGCTACTGTATAGACTTGTTAAACTAGTTGTTTATTAGTTTTTAACTTACCAGTAGCACTTTGAATTACGACTAGGTATAAAGTTTTTAATTACAGCCAGTATTTACTAGTAACATAAGAAAACAACTTCGGCCTAATGGGTATATAAATTGACGATACCCTTTTTGTTGGAACGGCTAGCTTTATAACATCGAAACAATAAGTGATTAAGGACTTTAAGTTCTGGAATTATAAGCCGGTAACAAAGTTAGCGAATAGTACTTAATTTAACTTTAACAGATCGTTAATCTGAATACTGAGTATTAATACTGGCCTTGGTTTTCATTAAAAGGTCCAGGGCACTAATTTGGCTACAATTGGTAAGACAAACGTAACCAAGGCTAAACGGTGCCTTAAATAGCATGCTCGTAACAGTTATATTACCATCCTATGCCAACTGAGGGTCTTTTACGACCTTTCTATTACAGCGTAAATATAAGATCTAACGGGTCACGACTTTATCCGGCTAAATAAAAGGATCGAGTAAAAAATGCAGAACCTGGACCGAGAAATCAATATGATTTTAATCGATTTATCGAAAGCTAGGTTAATAATTCTTATGGACGGGTCTTTCGCAAATATTACCGACCTGTTTTTCCATATAGAATTTTTAATAACCTTCGTGAACAAAAATAGGCGGGAAAACCAGTTTAGTATTATCGGCAGCCTAATTTACTAAACATTTATTAAATATAAAAAGATTATATAAAACGTATTAACTTTGGAAATTTACGGTATAATCATAGAATTTAACGTAGGTTTGACACTATGGGAAACCGTTAACCTTATTACCAGGCAGCTAAAGATTACTACTATCCTGTTAATAATCTGTATTGACTCGAGGAACCTATTCGAATACCTTTTGAAGCTCGGAATAAGTAGCGAGAAACGTCTGATAATAGACGTGATAACACTCTATAGAGACTATGAAAGGAGGGAGATTAAGGAGTTCCGATGGATTAACGGTAAAGATAATCCTGCTGATGCTATAATGAAGGCGTTGCTAAATAAGGCTCTGAAGAAGTTTGTAAATAGCAACAGGCTAACTATACGTATCGAAAGCTACGTTAATAGGTAATCCGGTAAGCTTAAGTTATGTAGCGGCGATTAGGGATGTGTTGCTAAACTGAAAGACTGCTAGGGAAGTGGAAAAACTAATGATAGCAACCTGTTTGATTGGTAGGACTAAAATAAAGGTTTGTAAAGGTTTGTGGCAAAAAAAAAACGTTTTGTAAAAGTCGATAAAGTCGGACCTTGCAGCCGCGGGACAACTAACAGCAACTAGGGTTAATTTGCATACAAATGGCTACATTTTAATACGAAGGTCAATTGAAATGAACAGGGGTCTAGCTAGTTAGCGAGGTCGCAATTTAACGCTTACCGGAAAAGATCGGTTAACTACATTAGCGTGCGCGCATGAACTAATAAGCCGCTAGTGTGAAAATAATAGTATTTGTAATACAGTAAGTCAACTTGAATTATAGTAAAGTTAACTATACTAAAGTGCAAGTTAAGTGTATTATTTTGTATGGGCTTACTGTATTAGGTGTAAGTCGAGTACAGTACCTCCTCGTTCATACTAGGGTACGGGCTAAGCAATTGGCCATACAAATTACAGTGCAGACCGGCTAACGGTTTGCCAAACCTAGAATAATACATCCACCACTTGACCACGCAATATTACTGTTACTTCGACCACGATTCGAATCAACAACTTTGCAACGATCTAAGGCTCTACCAACAAATAGATATAATATGTGTACGTAAAGTTTTTATTGTTGTCGCCAAAGTTATAAACTTGGGGGTATATACCAATCGAACTCTGCACTTATACCATCATAGTTGTAAACAAAAAACATAATTGGCCAAAAATGCCTTCAAAAGTAGCGTCAAGGAATTATAAAGCGTATTCAAACTCCTAATTACCCGTAATAACCAGGTGGACTTACTTGCCTAATACAACTTCGATAGCTTTTAAATTCCCTATTACTTATTGGTAAAAAATCAACCTGTAAAGAATCCAGTCAAGATTATACATCTCAATTTTGAACTATTTTTATATTAAAATATTTAAAATAAATCAAGAATATTTCAATCGGTATGGTATGAGGCAGAATTGATATCTTGTTCGAAGTAACATTTAATATCATGAATATTCTGAAACGTTAAATCATTTATTAAATATCGAAGCTCATAATCCTGGACTTAGCTGGTTAGAATATTTGGAAATAACGAATGAAAACCTAGCACTTTAATCCTCATTTAACGGAAAATATTGAAGAAAATCGTAACTTAACGTCGAAAAAGTTATACGATTTACCGTTATATGTTATTGCAATTCAAACCATGTTATAAATCAAGGTTTCCAACGTCGCAAAAATCATAAACTTATTTCACCCCTCGAGTTGAACATTCGTCTCCAAAAAAGGAATAATCAAGGTATAAACCTTATAATATTCAATACACCTCGGCGAATTACGATTGAAATTACTCAAATTTTCAAAATGTTGAATATAAATACGGGGTTCATAATTGTTTAAAATAATGTTGGTAAAAACAATACCAATTATCAAATATTTTTGTTAAGTTTTGTGGATATTATTAGATATCGCTATAGTTAGCAAGCGTAAGGGACCATATTTGCGGACTGCTTGATAGCGTGTTACGCTGCGGGAAGAATTCTTGTAAAGTGCATAATAATGTGTTACGCCCCATGAGGAACGTTGGAAGAATGTATAATAAAGTGACATGCTTGGGGTAAGAGTTTATAATCTTTTACCTGAGGCGTGCATTCTCTAGATACCTCTTTTTCCTTTTTTATATTTTATTTACCTTGGTACTTTAAATACTATACTATATTTTCATGTGTTAACATACAAATTGAATCGACACTAATAAGTATCTGACTCAGTCCACTATAAATCGCTTATGAAAAAAGAGACGACCTTTAGTTCAATATTTGTAGCGAAATTCCATATTCAACCTAATTTCTCCATTATTCAATATCACGGTTTATAGGAAATATACGGAAGTATAGAAAGATTGTAAAACGTAAAGTAACTTTAAAAAAGATAACCTTAATACGATATTAACATCTCGATTAGAGCCTGTTAATTACTTAAAGCCCTGTTATGCCACTGTTAACCCAGATAGTGTTTTAGACGTATCCAGGTACTTTTTGGAATATGTTCCTTTACATATCGGCTACATGAACTATTTAATTTCGTATACCTTGACTAGGATGTATCAGGTTAAAAATTTGTATTTCTACAGCTTACATATACATCGGGAACGATTAAAACAATTTTTAAGGTGTTTACGCCATTATTTTAAACGCCTAAAATAGCTTTTAAGACGCTTACCAAAAATACTTTCAGTGTTTAAAACAGCTATTTAAGCGTTTCGGCACATTTTGATAACGATTGAAACAGTTTTTGAGGAGCTTATATCATCATCCTAAAGCGTCTAAATCAATTTTCGAAACGTTTGTACACTAAAAGCACGCAAAGTAATATAAAACTCTCCACCCGATTTTTATCCCGCCTTAACCATGATCGTCTCACCACACATCGCTTGTTTAAATTTATACTTGCAACGTTTAAGTTTACTAGTCTCTTGGTTAATACAGCACTCAAAAACGCTAAATAACTAGTTTAGAATGCTTGGTCACATTTTATCTGTATTTTATTTATATTAATAAGGACTTAATACCTTATTCGGAACATCTCATCACATTTTATTCATATTTTATTTACGTGTTAAGCGCTGTAATTTGCTATTTTATTTGAAAATTCCTTTCAATGACATACTCTAAACGTATGAAAAACCATATCAACACATTGTATTCGGTATAGAATTTTATATACGACAAACTTACTATCATAATATTGTTTATAACAAGTATATATAAAGCCAACGAAGATATGAACCTTTGATTCTAATATATAAAGTTGTGAAGGAAAAATTTTGCAAAAGTATTAACCTGAACCTATTGAATGATATTATTTAAACGCCAGTAAGTAATCTAGGAATTTAGGCGGTAAATACGTATATTTCAATCGTGATTTTTTGCTTTTGGAAGTAAAAAACCTCAAGGCTCAGTATATTGAATTATTTCTAAGGAAACCTTTCGAATTAGATGTTGGAAATATGGCGTACGGTATACAAATAGATCTCCCAAGTATTTTAGATACAGTTGCGGAACGGAGAGATTATTATGCCAAGTGATAAAAACGGTTGTATTGTAAAAGTATTGTTAACCATAGCCTAACTTAACGAAATGCTAGGTTAAGAAGATAAAGAGTTGTTGAAAATGGACAACAAAAATTATATTGGTTAGCTAAACGTAAAAAATACTTTATTAAAGATATATGAAACAAATCATAATACATAAACACCCTACGTACGTAAAGCGTAAAACGCTTGGAAAAATTGGCCGCGCCCTACTATAGGTAAACAAAGCTTGAAAAAGGATAGACGGAAGGGGAGGAAAATTCGTAAAGGTTATCCTCTATTAGAATTCTAAATACACCCGCTCTAAAAATATTTTGAAAAACGAAAATAAATTCAATTATACCCCATGCGCAAAAATCCACTTTTCTGATTATACCGAAAACGGCCTAGACTAAGAAATCAGCGTTTGCAAGGGAAATATAAAAGGCGATAAAAACCATACGAGCTTTACAAATCGATAACTACAAATGACAAACTATACTACAACCGTTTACTTTACCGTTTTCTTCCTAATAAAAATGACCTTATAATCCTATAAGCTTTATTAAACTATGAAACAAAAACGAAAATTATAACGTCGAACATTACTATGTACTTAATAACAAAATCCTTACAATGTTAAATACCTATAAAAAACTAGGGTTTAAACTTTCTAATTTTATGTAATTTTACCCGGTATACTAATTTAAAAAGATGATTTATATACCATTTAAAACAAATAAATACATTCATAAAGAGTTATACGTATTTAAAAGTACGCTTGAAAAAAGAAATTCACCACGAATTATATAATAGAAATTGGACTGGTATTATGTAAACGTTTATCAGAAACTATCATAACAATATAGATAATTTGCTACAAGATTTATTACCTATTTCATTAACGAAATTTAACAAATGTTGGACAAAGTTTTAACCAGAATATAAAGATCATATACTGTTTATTTAAATAATTATAAAAGTATGCCATAGAAATCCGTATTTTGAATTCGTTTTATTTAAATTGGAAAAAGATTTCGAAGCTTTTTTTACACGCCTTGAAATATTACTTAAAACGTTTATATATCAACAATCAAGTCTTATATTAATGTTTGTTACCAGGAAAGATAATTACGAAAGCTTCTAAATTATGAAAGCGGAATTTTACCGAAACAATTTACTACGATTAAAATAGACGATTTAAAGTATATTCAAAAAATAAAGACCCTGATACGAGACCTAGATACGGTAATAAGGGAGACAGATATTGAAGAAGAAGTTTTGGAATCCATAAATAAAACGGATACTAACGTAAACGCTTTTATAGCCAAAGACGAAACTCATTACGTGCATTAGGTCTACTATATTTTCGTAAAAGTATAAAAAGTTTTACAATTCACCAAAGACAATGTCTTATTTATGATAAAGTCGGTTGCTAATCAACCAACTATCAGGTACAAGAATAAACTCGAGTTAAAAGGTAATTTTACGCCAATTACCCGTTAAAACATCAAATAAAAGGAAATTTTGCAACGTGTATAGCTGATTACAAAGGCGTTAAAAAGTATTTAGACGTTTACCTGTATAATTATAACTTTGGAAAAGATTACACGAAGAAGGACAATATTTCAGTAACAACATTAAATAAGAAAACAAATAATCGAATATTTACAAGTTTCTAAAGTGCTTTATTTTTGTATAATGTATGATTGAATAAAACTAACGGCGTATTTAACGCCTATATAGCGTTATAATTTATATTATCCGATAGATATAGTTACTGGTCTTAGGGTATTATACTAATACCGATGCGGCAGAAGTCACAACCGTTGGCCAATAGTAATTCGACGCTTTAGTAACCAACTTTCCAAAATTTCAATATGATCGGACGAAGAAATACCGCAAAATTTTATTCGATAACGATAAAACGTTGTTACTAGATATAATGATTGTAAACAGACAATTCGAACCGGTTAAGCTTTATAGAATAAATGTTAAAATATTATTTTTATTTTCATTGACTAATATTAATAAGCTAGATATCGAGGTATGGAATATAAAAAGATATTTTTTTCGCGTTTCAAATAATATATTTTTATCATTTTAACCAAAGTTTAGATACCCTTCGTTTTTCAATGAAGTATCTATAATCGAAACCGCTTACTTAAAACAGGCTGAACTATGTATATTATACCGACGATTCGGATACCTGGTTATAAAACTTCTTTTATAGTTTTCGCGCATAGCGGATCACATTTGTGTGAAAAGAAAAGCTTTAAAGGTGATAAAGAAATTTTTCTATAAATGTCAATTTTATTTATAAGCCTTACAACGATTTAAATTCCGTTTATAAAACTATGGCAAATACAATTACAAGGATATTATAGGTATTATATAAATTAAAAAATAATCTATTTTTTACCTAATAGACTTTACAACGTAGTTTTAAACTGCTATGTTTAAACAGAGTGTTTTTGGTAATAGATTGTTGGAATGTTGTAGTACACATATATTTCCGGTCTTCGAACTGTATTGACCAAGATATAAGCACGACTTTCGATATAATTGAATGACGGATCAAAATCAAAATCATCGGAAGTAAATGTAAATAAATATCGTTTAAGGCGTTTTAGGGTATCGGCAACTGTAAACGGTATTATGGACCGTTTAAAAGGAATATACAGTATTATCGAAACGATTAAAGGGGAAGAAATAAAGGAATTAATCTTATAAATATCCTTAAGTGTTGTGAATAACACTTTTGGTCCGAGTAGGCTAATCCTTACACTATTTATATTCGGTATTTACTATAGAGTTCATACGAATTCGGTACCATCACAATTTACGGTTTAGGAAGCAAAAGTTGTAACGAAGTTTATTGTAGCTTTGCGTTCCTTAAAAGCCAAAACACGATGTCTTTAAATCCTTGTTAATAAGTAACAGTCTGCAGGAAACAGGTGTTTCATAATTGCTGTTATAATTCGAGATCCTGATTTGAAAAACGAGAAAAAAATAAGGACAGAACCTTGGAAAATTAACGGTACTAAAAATACTATATATTGATAAACTTACTGAACGGCATAAATTTATTTAGTTAGGTATAATTATGAAAGTATAAAAAGGATAACGAAAACGATAAATCACTTAAAACATAACTCACTGAATAATAACATTTATGTTGCTCTTACAATAATCTAAATAACCCTCCACTTTTACCTATATACCCATTAGATAACTTTTTACAAACTACTGTACTTTACCCAAACGAATAACTTTAACTAGTGAAGACAAATCAACACTGATTGAAGCATTTAATTAGTTTGAAAAATAAGAAACGCTACAAAAGCTTTATAAAAAAAGTTGCCTTATTGTTAAGAGGTACTATAACGTAGAAGAGAAAAAGATTATGATTTTACTGCTATTTTTACAACGAATAAGCCACCATTTAATTTTGTCGTTTCATAACTCCTTTTGTAGTCTCCACAACCTTCGTCCTAAGCTTCTAAATATTAATCAAATATACACATAATTGAAAAAATCCATAAACAACGTATTGAAGTTCACTTGCTAACGGAGTTCCGAAAATACAATTTACCTAAAACGATTCTACGTAATTTAAAACCACTTTACAGCCTTCTTAAAATTGGTATATACTAATTGAACATCTATTAGAGGTATTATAAGGGGCGTCTTGAAATAGCTAGCTTCACCTTCGATTTTTGTTTATTGGTTTTAACACCGATTTTGAAAGGTTTTACGTTTATTGGGATGTAAATATACGATATATTTATCTTATATAATACGCTGTTTTCTGTCACGGATGAAATAATCTCCTAAAAGTCATTTAATGGCGGAAACAAAAACGTATTGAAAGGAGGTCCGCCTAATTAGCTTTTACGATGCGATGATTACGTTTCAAAATATCAATTTAAGACTTATGTGAAAAAGATGATATAATAAAGTAACGATTGTTAATTGAACTAGTAAAAAACGAATTGATAATCAAAAATATTAGCGTATATTCATAGCTTGATTTGCATTAGTCTTATGATCGGAAGCGGCATTTAATCTTTTTTTAGTTACGTAATTTTAAACGGAATTGTCGAATAACGTATATAGGGCGTTCAATAAGCGTTTTGAGTGGTAAATCCGTAACCAAAAACGTGACCTACGATTTGTACCCCTCGATATATAAATAGTAAAGTTATTTGTTTTTAATAATGAATCATTCGCGAATGATAGCGATTGTAGCTTATGAACAAGATTTTTATTTGTAATTAGTAATGAAATACCGGATTGTAACAGGATTGTTTTACGGAGTAATGTTATTTATTAAAGCTTGACTAAGTATAAACAACTTATATAAAGTGGTTTTACCTCCGGAATTTATAATATAGTAGAAAGCTTTGACTTCAGTATTATTATAGCGATAAAAATTTATATACAAATTTTAAATATTAGCTTAAAACCCTTTTTAATTAGTTGTACTGATTTTTTTACCTGTATCAATACCTTGTTAAACTTGGTATTACAAATAAGAAACACCTTATGATTTATATTATAGTTTGATACGAATTATACGAAAGTCGCCAAATTAAGGAGACAAAATGGATCGAATGAAAGTTAAGCCCAGCGGATACAATAATCTAGGATTCCCTAAATGGTGTATTAAAAGCGTTCGAATATATAAGTACTTTTTTATTAGCATTATTGGAAATGTCATGCAACTTAACCTTATGTAAGTGTATTCCTTTACATCTTTGGTCCTATTATTATATTTCATGTTTTACACTTGTTATTTAGTCCTGTTGAATAGGTTATTTTCCTTTTTACAGATATTTCATGACTATTCTTATTTATTATTTATAACTTTACTTGCATATTAATACTTCTTCCTTGTATTATTCAGCACTTACGTGCGATTTCTTTCTTTCAAAATATTCTTTCTTTTTAATTCATCGTCTATATAACAATCAGTTTATACCGAAAAATATAAAAAGTGGTTCATAAACATCATCGAAGGGGGAGGGGGAGCGAGCGGCTTTTATTTATTTATAGTTATCTCCTTTCTCGTCACCGTCGTCATTTTAGAGAAGGTTGTGCGCTTTTTGCGGCTTGAGTTACATTCCATTAGGTAAAGGGAGATAATCAGGTTTTTGTTATAATAGCGTGCGAAGACATCGTTGAATTTACCTGTATAAAATATATGTAGGCCCGTTCGTCAGACGGTAATGGTAGTTTTCGTCTCCGCCGGACACCAGTTAGTACTTAGAGAGAAATTAGTTTAAGTTTTGTTTTATATATTGGAAAAATTGTTGTTAATTAATTTAGCTCCGAATGACGTATTAGGAAAGTGTATAATGATAATTGAAACCCAGATTACGTATTAAGGGAGTGAGTGACTAATTGTAGAGACGGTGGGCGCGAAGTAAGACTTCAACGAACGGGCTTAATAAGATCAGTACGGGGGTATATCTGTTTCCGCTCCGCTTGTAACGGTGTTAGTGGGACGAAACTCCCCGGTTTTAACTACACTTGGCAAAGGATTTTCCCGTGGACCTGAACGTGACATACGGTACTCAAAGCGTATTTATCGTCGAGCCGGGAACATGCATCTTAATATTCTGTTTTAATGATTTTCATATTAAAGAGGCTTTGCGGCATACCTTAGCAAGCCGCGCTTTTAGGAAACGGGCCTATCTTTTGATTTCCGTCTCCTTCATACTACAATTAATATGATATAATATAAAAATACAAATGTTACGTACCACATTACAGCTTCACGATATTTCGTTTGCCATAGTAGTGTGAACTTATGGGTAAAGGGGTAGTTTTTATACGTAGCTAATCAGTAAGATTTTCAACCTTAAAAGATCCTCGTTCCTGCTTTTAGGGGAAGGGAAAAGAAAAGGTGTAGGGGGGAGGAGGAGGAAAGGGAGGTAAGGTGGCGGCGGTGGCGGGTAAAGAGGGGTGAAAAAAAAGGCATAGATGGGAAATACACTATTAGTGAGGGTGGAGCAGCGTATAGCAATTCGGTGACTTCGGAGCGACGCCGTTTAAAAATTAAACGATTCCTTTTAAACCGGTTTTTACGAGGTATATTATTTAAATTGAATGGAATATAGTGTAAACAAAATAATTAATTTACAAAACAGCGTTATATAACTATTTGTGAATCTGTTGTTTCGTCGTGTAAATACCATATAATTCACTAGAAACTTATTTTATAGATGGTAGTGCATCGTAAAGGAGAAAAGAAGAAATTTTTTACCTAAATCGATAACGATACACTACCTTATATTGACCACGTAACACGTAATATCGATAACCGCACCTTTACAATTAGATATTTATATGGATTACCAACCTTTCAAAACAACCTTTTAAAACCCATACTATTATTACTAACAAATAACCGATTAAAGAATTTAAGGAATTGTATTATTAATAATGAATTATAAATATTAATCTTTGTCGATTATGACTTGCATTATACAGTTATTTCTGGAATATGAATATGAAGCTTTGAATAAGAATAAAAAATTACTAGTGTGGATATTATTAGATATTATTATAGTTAGTATATATAAGAGATCACGTTTGCGGAGCGTATGATAGCGTGCCACTCTGTAGGAAACATTTTTGAAAAGTGTATTATAGCGTTTCACGCTTTAATAGAGACTTTAGAAGAGTGTATAGTAGAGTGTTATGCTTTGGGTGAGATCTTATAATCTGTCACCTGAGGCATGCACTCTCCAGATACCTCTTCTCCCTCTTTCATATCTTATCTACCTTACTTCTTTGAATATCATACGTTACCTTGAAAACCTAACCAACAAGTTGTGTAATGAAGGGTTCAAATATAATTAACACCTAAGAAAGAAATCATATAATAAAGGAGATAATAGGGTAAGTTTAATTAAAAGGTATTTAAATGACAATTTTTTCTCCTCAGTTTGCAATTTACGTGGAGGTACGCTTATTTGGAAAGCAAGATAAGAGGTACTCCTTTCTGATCAATCGAGAATTTCATTTTACATTAAAAAGGGTTCTCTTTAAAGTTAATGAATCTTAAGTTCACGTCGAAAAAAAGCGTTTTCAATTTCAAATTAGCAGCATCGAGGTTTTGAACGTATTATGAAATGATTTACCGATTAAATATTTTACAAAATACACAATGAGAACTTGATTCTATAAAGTATCATCGAAAGATATTTTAAATTTATTCATAAACGCGCGGAGCATTTTTTTAAGTAACATATACATGGGATAAACTTTGGATGATTAGGAAATTATTGCGAACAAACAGTTTAATGGGGAGATAGTAGGTCTTATATACCTGCTGAACTACTGTTTTAAACTTATTTTTATTAACATAAACAAGGATTTTACTACGATAAAATCCGATTTCAAATAATGATTGAATTATAAGGTATTCATAACAATCCTTCCGGTTAAAAGAGTTTGGTAGCATTGAGGATTGATGGACATGCCAAGTATGACTTATACTGGGGAAATAGCTACCCGCAGTCATAGGAGGGATGCCTAGAGGGTAAAGAGGTACCCGCAGGGACTTGCCGAACTAGAACAACAATGTAAATAAAACTTTTTACCCTTTTAAATACCCCCCTTAAAATACCTGTTTATACTGTAATTATCTGGTAACTTGTATAAAAGTCGTTTACTTCATAAAATTCCTGATTTGTAGTCAGAAAACATAAACCGAGAAGGACGAGGACGAGTACGATACGAGATGAGGACGATGCGAGAAAAAACGAAAACGAGTACGATGCAAAAAGAAACGAGTACTATACAAAAACGAACGAATATGAGAACGAAAACAAATAAAACCCTATAAATCTTATAATTAGTTAGAGTTAATTATAAGAAACTGGGAAAATTGAAAAAATAAGTAAAAAAACAAATTATTTAAATATATGAATTTTATTTAGTAATCCTGACCGTTGAACGTTTATATTATATTAAAAGATTCTATTTCTTCAAAAGTAAAGTAATTCTGAAAAAAAAAAAAATTTCCATATAACTAACTATTATACGTATTATTGAAATAAATTCTACATGGATATTTGCCAGATAATCCGGCGAAAATGTAAACGATTATGTCAAAGACGTGAAAATTATAGTGGAAAGGTAATTTTAGAACAATAACTTCATGTAGAAAATTTACAAAAATTATTTTAAAACGGGGTTAAATTGAGGCGATTAAATAATGCAATATATTAAAAGGGGAAAAATGACAATAAAATGACTTTAGGGCATTTTTTAAAATTCGTTTTCATTTTTATTCGATCATAAAAAATAACGGGGAAATGATTAAATTAAATGAGTTCAAAAACCGAATTTATAAAACGTTAGTTAAATATATAAAAAAGGTAGATAAACTAACTATATAATACTCTTTTATATTATAAAAAGAGTTAAAAAATGAGTTTTTAATATACCTTTTGAATAATAGTTAAAATGAAGATAAGTCATTGTAAACGAGAGTTATAAACCGTTTGGATTTTAAAGACTTTATAGATTAAAACGGAATGAATAAGGATCAGGTTATATATGATATTGTACAAAAAAATCAATTGCGATAATTAAGGTTTTTAACTGTAATAATAACTTTTTTTTTTCAGGACGAGAAATAAGGAGATTTTAAAAAGTACTTAATAAAAAACATATTTACGGAAACGATTATAAAATTAATATAAAAATAAATAGGTAACCTAACGCCTGAAAATAACAGGGGAAACGATTTTCATAATTTACAAAACATTAGCAGATACTACAATTATATTAATTTTACTTTTAACCTATTTTACAAACAGCGATAGCAGATTCGCGAAACCTATATTCAATTAAAAATAAAATAGGTAATGATTAGTAATGAAAATGATAATAGTAACAATAGTAACAAACATAAAATAATGCGTAAATATACTTTAATCACGCAAACGTATCTAAATGATACCATAGGATTTATGATTATCTTTACCTTTGTTAATTAAAGATAAAAACATATAAAATACGAAATCTAATATTAACAGGGAAAATAATCCCCGAGTAATTAAAAATAGAAACCGAAATTAATGTAAAGATATGCGACTTATTATTTATAATACTAATGAATCAAACCAAGTATTAGGACTTCTACCTTACCTTTAACATTAATTTTTCATATTTGACAAACTTATATATAAAGAAAAGTAACGTATAGGATACATAAATTAAGTTGGAGGAACGTTAATATATTCGTAAAGATAAAGGGAAACGTAAAAAAGTCGAAAATATTGCCTTTTTAATAGCTTCTGAACGTCGTAATACTCGAATTACAAAGTATACAAATTTACACGTTCAAATTGAAGACGAAAAGGAAGGTTTATTTAATATTTGCATGAAATTAAACTTCCCTTATTTTCGAACGTTATAATTTAAAACCATTTCGTAGATAACTTAAACCGATAAAAAACCGTTTCGCGAAGGATTTTCCTAGCTTTATATTATTATATAAAAAGAGTATGAAACGAATATTACGGGAAAGAAAAGAGATACCATATTTATTGAAGTATTTTTAAATCGTTTTTAAACACGATTGAACGTAATAAATATTTTACGAAAAATTTACCTTGAAATTAATTTTAAATAGTTATTAAATTGTCATTTTATATTACTAAAACAAATAACGAAGATATATAACTACGATATTACTCGATAAACGAAAATAGGAAGAGAAACAGCGAAAAAGAAAAACCGAAAGCGTATAATATTTATATATTCGCCAGTAATAATAATAGTAAAAAACCGTATCAAATTACGTATTATAAAAATTTGATTAAAATATATTTAAAGTAATACCTATAATATTTATATTAATATGTATTTGGTGGATAACGGTTTTTTAATTAAATTCTTTACGCGAAATACAGTAATCCTTATAGTAATTACTGTTTGGATAGTTTACTTATCGATAATTTTTAGAATAATTAACGGAAATCGTACGATATTCATAATTTATATGGTATTTCCTTTTGTCGTTAATATTATTATCTTTTCAATTTACGTATTCATTATAGTTGATTGTTCATTATATAATTTATTTTTAAACCGTAATTGGCTCATTTACTATTGAACCATTAATAATCATATTGGAAATATCTTTATACTTATAAAAGAAGGCGAATACTCAATCGTTATACTTATAAAATGACGTCTTAAACCGTTCATTTTCAACGTTTAACCATCTTATATAACTTTTTTTTTAGATGAAAACCAATACTCATCAGATAAGTTTACTACCAATGGTAAAGAAAAGACGACAGAATTCAACTTAAAGAATAGAAATACCAGCGATGAGAGCGACAACCAGGCTTTCAACAAGGAAAATGTAAAATGCCTACGAAAACTAAAAAAAATTATCGAATTTACGGAATATATGTAATAAAAAGGGAAACGCCTAAATTAGAGCAGGCCTTATATTTCAAAGAGGTCATTTGATAACGGAAAGATTTTGAAATATTAGTATTTACAAATAAGTAAATTTTGAAAAAGTTTCAATTATATTAGAAATATATAAAAACGAAAAGGAAAATCACGAAAACGAAACGAAAACGTATAAAAACGAAGCTAAAACTTTAATGAAAGTTGTAAAATGAATAGGGAAAAGATCGAAAAAAGTTATTAAGTTAAACGATATAAAATGATTTCTTATCGAAATACACTTTAAAATCGTTAACTATTTGTTATATTTACTTATTTCGCGTGTTTTGATTTAAAGTTCAAAAAGAGAAATGAAATATTCTGATTATTTTACGTTATTACCGTCGCCTATGAGGCTGTTAATCCCTAATTATAATGGGAAATTGATTTAGGATTAAATATATAAAACGATAATATTTTTACGTTACGGACGTTAAATAACTAAAAAGATAAAGAAGCATTTTTAAAAGTTTCGGTATACGAATATTAACGATGATAAAGGGAAATGGGGAAAAATGAAAGAAGAAAATTAAAAAGGTTTATCTAATATATAACAGGATGAAACAAATACCGATAACGTGAAATAATTAGTTTAATCAAAATATTAAACGTTGGTTCGGATAAAGGGAATTGAACGACGTATTATAGGATATTATTAAAAGATAGTTTAAGGTTTTCAGTATTAGTTAAAAGATTGGTATATACTTGGAGAAATGCTTTTATCTTTGGATTAAAAGACGTATGAGTAATTGATTTCGTTCATAATTTAATTAAATTAAAAAATAAAGACTATTTCTATTAAAATAACCAAATTATTCATAAAATAAGTCGTATTCGTATAAAGGATTTATCCAATTATAAAGATCGCTAGATTATCTATATTAGGTTAGGTTAAGCAAGGTATATATTCACGATACTCATTAAAGAAGAACAGCGAATACCAATTCACTTATAATTATAATTTAATTAATAGTTATATAATTCAATTATAAAAGCCAATATATTTACAATATTAGGTATTTAATACATTTTAAGGTGATTATAACGTCTTTTTTAAGATAACGTAACAAATAGGTATTAGGGAATTTTTGTTACCTTAGGTTATGAATATAAACCCATATTTATTGTATCGAATATATAGTATTCAATGTTCAAAATATTTTAAAAAAAAAACGAAAAGTGAATATACTTATTATATATTTAGCGATATTACCTTTAATAAATAATTATTATCAAATAACCAAAATATCAAAAATGATATAGGAAGCGACCAAAATACCACGAGATGAAATCGAAAAAAACGCGAGAATTAGAAAACTAATATTACCCTTATTAATGAAATATAACTATACCTGGAAAATAGGTTTTGAAGTGTATATTAACGATTATAAAGCCTTATTGTAAAGGTTTAGCGTAATTTTTAACTTCCTTTATTATCGATATTTCCTTATTTCTAATTCGAAAGGATTAGCCTTACCTTTTACAAAACTTTTTTATTCGAAAGCCGTATTTATTCATTGGGATTTGAATTATTACGGCGTCGAATTCGGCCGTTTGAAAAATCTTGTAAAAAAATCGAAATATAGGTGAAACCTAAAAATCACTTTATTTCGTTAAAAATGTCAAATGAATTCCTTTACCTTATATTATACGTTGTGTGGTATATACTTAGAAGAGTATTGTGAATAATAATTCTGCAAATACTTTATATAAAAAACGTATCGAAAATAATTTCGATAGGTAAAGTTTTAAAACGAATATAATAAGTTTTTAAAGAATTTGAATAAAAAAGTAAATAAATTAATGCTTTAGTCATTATATATCTGGATATTTAACAAAACGTCGTTATAATACTCAATCGTTTATTTTACCATTATTTCGTAATAAATACGTTAAATAGGTGAATCGATAATATCGCTTTTTAACTAAAAGAATTATCAAGGGGTACCGAGGTTATCGATAAGTTAATGTTTTATATAAAAATTTTGAATTCTTTTCCCTGGAAATTAAACCATACCAAAACGAGGTACATTATTGGTGAAACAGAAACGTTTGTTGTGGTGAGATATTTTTAAAAAGTTAGGTTATAGGATATTAAGTCGTCTTTTTCGATAATAGTGTATATTGATTACCCGAACCTGATTTTATAGTCAAGAAATTTTATAATACTTATAGGGAAAATCGCGTTATGGATAAATATCTTCGGGATATTTAACGTAAAAATCGTATATCGCCCTAATATAAATGAAATTATTAAAATCTCGAAAGAGACTTGGAGATTATAAAAATTAATAATAAAACTTCTAAAGTCAAATATAAAAAATTACCGTGGATACTGAAAAAATATTTATTCGTAAAATTAATAATGTTAAAAAATCCAGAAATAGGAATTCTTTTACTTATAGGAGTATTAAGTCTTAAACGAATGTTATGATTTAGAAAAGTAACGATAGTAACTATATATATCGAAGAAACGAATTGGTACAAAGACATTGTAAAATAACTTATAGGTGGTTAAAATATAATTAAAAACTTACCGATATAAGTAAAAAGGAATTAAAACAACACTTATTGTAATTTTGTATTTAAGATAGCGTATTATTGAGGCGAAAAATTAGCGAGGGATATATTATTTGCCTAAGGAAAAGTAAGGTATTTCTGGTATTAAATTTGGCCTACGACTTATATGAATATTTCGTAGTAACCTCGACCCTTTACAAATTAAAGGGAATACTATAATGGTCAACTCGGTACATTAACATTAAAGAATACGTTAAAGATTATAAGTCGTATGTATTATTTAACATTATTAGACCAGTTAACGTAAATCTCGTACCTATTATAGCTTTAAAATTATAGGATATTATAGGAATGAATTTTAAAGGAAAAATTGATTTAAAAGGAGTTGGAGGCGAGATTTATCTTCATTTTATAGTCGATTAATTCTCTCGATTTTTATTACGCCGAGTAATAGGTAAATCAATAAGTGAAAAGGTATATCGAATATAGAAACCTATTACCGATATATTTGGCTACCTTAAAGAATGTTATTCAAATAAAAAAAAGTATTTTAAAAGCCCGATAATTATAAAGTTTTTTTTTAAAAGTGGAACGAAGATAATATATAAGCCTGCATATTTAGCTATATTGGTGGAATTAACTAAAGGATTGATAAAGTTAATTGAGAATAGATTAATGAAATAGACTTACGAACGTAGGTAAAAATAATTCGAAAAGTGGACTAAAGCTTTTTCCAATATTATAAGGGTTATTAACAATAGGTTTGTAAAAAAAACATACCTTATATACCTTTATAAATTATATTAAGCTGTTTAGCAAAACCTCTAGGAGTAGTCGTAGAGATAGTATTAAACCTGGATCGAGAATAATTGGCGACTATATTTAATAAATCGTAAGTTAATAAGAAGGTAATTTGCGATGAGTTTGTTAGTTGTCGTGGCAGTTTATATTAACAGGTTGATAATAGATTGGTGGAGCGATAAATAAAATTTAAGATTAACCTTAAAGATAGTGGTAATAGGTTTAAAGTTAGCGATTAGGTGTGTGAGGTTGTACCGAAGACCCACGACATTGAAATAAGAAGATTTTTGGTTAATAAAGATAAAGGTAAAGATTTAAAGAATATTCGAGCGCTGACCTTTAATTTACAATAAATACGACCGTTGAAAGTTGACGAAATCGCTTTATTTGTGTCGTTTTGGATCGTTGATCCTACCACTAGACTAAAAAAAGGAAAGTACACGTTAACTTACTGAAGCCATACGTTTAAAGGGAGAAGAATAAGGGAGAAAAAGATAAAAGAAGAAGAAGCGAGTAAAATGTGGAAGAAATAAGGGATCCTTTCGTTAACAATCTCGACGGTAACGAACGCGTTATCGATTAAAATACGTTACGATAGGATAACAGCGCCGTTAACTAAAACACGTTATGATGGAATAACGATATTGACTTTAGTTAAAGTTAAAGTTGAAGTTGAAGTTATAAATATCAAAAGGGTAAATGTTAAAGTTAAGGATGAAATTAAAGTTAAAGAGATTATCGTAAAATATAGTGGTGGCGGAAAGTTCACTTCTGCTTTTTTTGTTTCAATTTTTCCTTTTATTTCTATTGTTTCATTACCCCACTTTACCCATATCAATATTTGATACGAACCTCAACTTTATTCACTTCAATTTGTTTTATATAGCTTTGGGGACTTAGCCATACATTAATTGGGGGATAGATGGTAGTATGAAGGATTGATGGGCATGTCAAGTATGACTTATACTGGGGAAATAACTACCCGCAGTTATAGGATGGATACCTGGAGGGTAAAGGGGTACCCGCAGGAACTAGCCGAACTAGAACAACAATGCAAATAAAACTCTCTACCCCTCTAAATACCCCCTACCTCCCGAATCCCCGTTTTTACTGTGATCAAGTTCATTGCCACCTTTTCATACGATAACATGTAATTCAAGACATTTTGAGGAAATTTGAAAATGTTATTAACGCATAAATCACTTTTTTAATTCTTGCGGGTGCTATAATTGATAAAACGATAATAAACAAGTGGGTGAACGTTTTTGCCGGCGTATTTTAGAATTCTCTATAAGTGGTCGAATAATAGGTTTTCTTTTACATAAAGATTCCTAAAAAATAAATTTATAAATTCGAATGACTTTATCATGATATAATAAAACCCGATACTATCTGACCGTATAATATTAATTCCCTTGAACGGAGGAATTTTTGTTTACAGAGGTTGAAAAATACGCGTTGGGATATAAAGAATTAAAATTGATTATGGCGTCGGTTGACTTAACGTTTACAAACTCGTGAATTAATATTACGCCTCCTTCCATTAAAAGCTACCCCTCTTCCTTCTTAAATCAATAATAAATTGATCCTTCATACACTTTAATTCATGTTTTATAAAAAGAACTTATTTTCAGCATCGCAGAAAATGGTATTAACGCAAACTCTTTGATAATTTGAACCGGTACAATATGTTCCCTATTATGTAATGTTAAGATTAGTATAAAGAAACCCCGACACAATATTATCGAGATACGAAATAATATCCCTGGGTTCAACGACATTACGATACGGATTTTTACAAAATATGAAACTATCATCATGAAATCACTTTCCATTTTAATTATAAATATATTACCTTTTAAGTCATATTCCAGCTATGAAAATAATACAAGAAAATTATGATTCTAAAATTTAAAAACCAAGACGTTTTTTAACTCGTACTTCTAATAAACTATTACTTGAATCTCGGTATATTTACTGGGACTTCAATTGATAATAGAACGTAGTATTTTATGATTCATTTTTACTCTAGAAAAAATTAGAGACTAATATAAACACAAAGCTCCCAGAATTTCGTTACAAACCTTGTTACCTCCTTTATTTAGGGTATCAAAAAGACTGACGGATCAAAAAGTCGTCTTCATTATTACCAGAGACGTACGAAAAACTTTGGATATGTTATTTTACAACTTTTTCATTTAAAAATTATGTAATGAAACGTTTACCTTCATTTGTTAACTTTCATTCGAGGATTTTTAACACAAAAACAAAGTTAGGGTCCATTATTATAATATCACAAACTGTGGATATTATTACATATCACTATAGTTAGTATATTTAGGTGGAAGTTCATCACGCTGGAAGTTGCACTCCTGCAGCGTGCACAATAATGTGTCACGCTACAGATTGCACTTTCAGAGTGCATCATACATAGTGCGGTCTAGAAGGGGCGTTCCAGAGTGGTACGCTCTGGGTGAGAGCTTATAAGCTCTTACCTGAGGCGTGCAATCTCCGAATGCTTCTTCTTAATTATCTATCTTTTACTACAATACCAATCTTACGATTACTCTTTTCCTCTTTTACTTCACGTGAATTAGGCAGACACCTTACAGACACAAACAGTTTCTCGAATTTAGCTTGCAACAAGTCGTAAAGGTTTCTTTTTTCCCTCATTCTACTTATAATTTATACGGTAAACCCCACCTGGCTTTATTTTACTCGTATTCTTTGTAGACGCTTTCGAATTTGAAAAATTCAACGCTGTCAACCTAAAGAAAGAGTCACAAAAAAACGATTATTAAATCCAAAAAAAGAAACTAGACTATATTCTTCACTACAAAAGTCGAAATTATTTTACATTGCGAGTAGGAAAGCCTCATCTAATTTAAGTAAACACGAAAACATACCTGTTTTTTCCAAGCGCCGGGACCGTACACCCCATTAAAAAACCTAGGATTTATTTCAAGATTCCGAACCTTCGTTAATCAAGGTTTTGGTTTAACCAGGTTATATTCGGGCAGGCTTACGTTGTAAAACAAATAGTTGGAGCCCCAAAAGTTGCAGGATATTACAAAGTACTCTCTTGTACATAATGGGAGCCCCTACCACACTTTCTTTATACAGCCCTTGTTTTTATAATCTTGTTTATGATTACATATTACGCGGAAATCTAATGGTTGGAGTTTGGTGAAAAATACCTCGAAAACGAATTGAATAAATAAATAATCTTTAATATTAAAACTATTGTTTTATTATATCTTATTACTTCTAATCCTGTCATCTTCCAGAGTATAAAATTTCTGTCTGGTAAAGTAATCCTAAAGTATTAAAATCCACATTAAAAATTTAAACTTAAAATAATTAACGTCGGGCACCCCATTCGTATGACATCTTTTAGAGGTTAAAATGACCAACTTGCAGCTGCCTCCTCCCTTACCAATAGGTCGTTTCTAAGGTTCTTCCTTAATAAACAATCATTAAAACCATTTGTATTGTATAACGTAAGATTGTATAAAGATCGGTTAAGCTTTAAACTGCGATTGAATCCCTCGAAATAACTAATCCCAATTAAGTTTTTAACTTCGAAAACCTGCCTTTACTATGGCGCAAATGCTACCAACGTTATGGAACCAAAGGTTCCAGACTTATAACTAATTAAAAAAAATCCCGTACAATTGATACCTCATTGTAAAAATACTTAAACTCATGCCAAAGTTTAGGACGAATTTAATAAAGAGATTATTAAAAAGGGTAATATCACATGTGTTGGAATAAAAGTCAAATGCAGTTTAGTCAAGTCAGATCTACTTACAGTTAGTTGATTGTACTAACTGCAAATTGACTGTAGTTTATGGGATTGACTACAACTTTTATGCAGTAGGTGCCCACTTCAAAGTAGGGCACAGGCCAAATGATTTGGCAATACAGATTAGTGTGCAGACCGGATAGCGGTTTGTAAAACTTAGAACGAAGGCCTACTAATACTGATTAGTATTTATTAGGTTAAATATAAATAAGTTAGTCTGAAGGAGAAGTAACTTTTTGGTTGTTATTCTTTGCCTATATAAGATAGAGGAAATGATTTTTCTAAGAGTTCCTATACATTGTGCAGTTGTTCGCAGTAGAAAATAGAGAAAACTTATAGGCTATATAGATGCTTGCGGCAGTTGATGAATGGCGAAGGTATTGTGATCATTAAAAATACCAAGAAATCCTTATTAGAATAGTCTTAGAAGCGTTGAGATAAACCGCCTGAAAGTCTTGAACACCATCAAGTTGGAAAACAGCTAATTTAATACTATTTCGGCTACAAAATATTACGGGTATTACTATTGAAAATTTCAAATCGTAAAAACAATTAAGTTCCACGACCTTTAACAAACACTAACTTTAATGGTAAATCTACGGTCTAAGTTTACTTTATACTACAGTTTTTTCCCCTCTTTTCACCTTAATATCGGTTATAATAGCTTTATAATACGTCCTAATTAAAGCCGTTATTAATCCTGTCAACAAGGAAGCAATTACGTCTTTTGGCGCCATTTTTGATAAGTACTAGAACGAAAACCTTTGTTTTACAGATGTTAACAAAGAATTTACCCCCAGGTATTTAAATAATTATATCGGACGTTTCATTTTCTACTCGGATCCCACCGGATTAAATAAAGAACCTAAAGCCTTGTAAAATTTTTTGTGCCTGGTTTAATAAATAGACCTTATAGATGTGGAAAATGAAGGATATGTAAACTAAAATAAAGGTTAAAATTGAATTATATAAACTAAGGGTCTACCTGTTTGCTAAAAAAGGGAAGGAGAGAAATTTGGCAAACATACTTTACGAATGCCCCACAGGAAAAACCCTTAATGAATTTTGAAGATAGAGGAAAAGAAGAGGTATTATTGGCGACAGCATCTTTTAACGCTCTTACATGCGTTCTCAAAGAACTTCCCAAGCCAAAATAAGTTATTGAAACCCTTTTGCCCAATATCAACGGTTTAGTGCCACCAGCTATTAAGAATTGATTGACTTATACGTCGCAATCCCTGAAATTTACCATTTAATTAAATAGGAACCGCGACGTACCTTTCAATATTAAAAGCAGTAATATTAAGTTTTCCGCGGAAATTATTAAGTCCCCTTTCTCTAGGCCCCTTAGCACGTCCACTTTTAGCAGGTAAATTAAGGAAGGAGCGGCTTTACGCACGATTCTATTGTAGGTATAACCATTAGCTATTTCCCTTGAAACTTAGCTAGAGTTTACTATTTTGTCTACCTTGCCCACCAACCCCTTCCCCTGAACCGGTAGAGGGATTCAGAGGGTCTTTAGGACTAGTATGTTACTTTTTCTCCCCGAAATGCCTTTATGATTAACACGGATTGTGCGGCTATCACTTCGTTTTTCATGATTTAGGGAGGAAAAAAGAAGTATGACAGCAAGCCGTATGACCTTCTTGACATTAAGTTGCGCACGTTCTTCAGCATCTTCCACTAAATAAAGGTTAAATTATCAGGCTTTCACTCGTTGTTTTCCAGTATCCTTACTGGTTAAGTTCATCATTATTATCTTCAGTATTTAACACATTACTTCTTTTTCCGATAAATCTACGATGGGTTTAAAGGTTACTTTAAACAAGATGTTCAACTTGCCTAGTATTATATAAATTGGAATATTATTGAGTGGCGTTACATGTTGAATTATCAAAAAAAAAAAAAAAGGAAAAAAATAGATATTTTGAATCAGATGTTTAACAGGTTAATGCTTTGTTAAGAAGGAATAGAAACTGTTGGAGCTAGCTAAAGCACGCTACTTTAACAAGTGCGGCAAGTTGTTACGGGTTATAAAGAGTTCTAATACGCTTTATAGTGTCTTAACGTTACTTGTAAAGAGATTTTTTGGCTAATTATGGTCCTTATTTGCGACTGTGATGGCACGGGTGTCGAGTTTGATTTGTATATACTTTTTAGATCCAGAATTTAGCGACAGCAAAGAATACCTCAAATATATATATTATATCCACCAAAAGTACGGTAGGTTGAAATAATTCGGTTACTAGATAACCCGAATTCAGGATCATAGCTTACATGTTCCGTAAAGAACAATATTTTTGAACCAGTTTAATAAGGTTTTTTTAAAAAATATTAAAATGTGTTGGATCAGTGGAAAGTATGGCTACCAGTTAACTCGTTATATGGTTACCAAACGCGAAGATATATGGGTAAGATATTACATGTAATTATTTTTTGCTTCTACTAAAAAATACATCAAACATTTTGAAACCCGTAGAGTTATAGAGGTTAAAAAGAAGGTATAGAGGTTAAAAAGAAGGAATGAAAGCCTAAAATTATCGATTCGTACGAAGATATAGGTACTGATTCAGAAACAACGTAATAAATTGTTGATTACGCTTTTTTATATCGGCTGATAGGTGAATACCTCTCTCACCGATATGACGATAAAGGCTCTAGCCTTATGGACTTGTTTACTATTTGCGACCGTTACGCGGAGTAGGTTTTTTTCAGGTATTATACAAGATATCGAGGTAGTACGATACTTAATATGAGGTTAATCATAACACGTCGCATTACGAAGGGATACTAATATTGTTATGTAACTTGATTACACGGATGTCGGTAAAATTAAAGTTGGTTTTGGTGTTAAAAAAAGTTCTTTTTATTGTGATCGAAAACTATTATTACTGTCGTTAGCCCTATTATTTTCCATACTGTGGAATCCCCTACTCCCTTTGTTCTTTGCCTTGAGATATCAAAAACCTCGGCGCTGACGTTAAAGTTTGAACTAATAAACTGGTTAAAATTGAGGGCGGTTGGAGTTTTCCACTTAGTTTTAAAAAGTGGAACCTTTAGTTTCACCTTTAAGGGTTAAAGACAGTGGTACTAAACCTAATGTATTTAGAATCTCGTTACTTATATCGTCGGTTGGATTAACCGATGACTAAAAAACCGTATAAGATTTTAAAGGTAGCAGCTTACAAATATATAGAATTGTTAGTATTAGAGGTAATTGAATGGCTTTGATATTACTGTTAAATATATTTTTAAACCCCCTTAAGTTTTAAATTTTTATTAAAGAAATATTAGGAACTTTAACTTTAACGTTTTCGTAGAAATTCTTTACCTTGACGGCAAGCCAATATTTTACGTTATAAATTTTACTTCTATGGTTTATGGCGTTAGATTCTTTAAAATTATTACGGCGAAGGAAATATAGAAAGTAATACGTACTTTGTGAATGGATATGAATTTGTGACCTTGAAATATAGTAATCCACTATATCAGTATTAACTTAAACTGCGATAAAGTTTTAAACTAATGTTAAATCAATGGGAATTTAACGTAAAAAGGTTTTCGTTGAGGCTTATTAGTGTATCTATAAGGTCGAAAGAACTTACTCTTTCTTACGAAAGGTTTAAGATATCCTTATACTGGAAATTAGAAGTTTTATAAATTAAGAAATACGGTTTTCAATAGCTCTAAAGGGCCTTAACGATATTATCCACCCTAATAATCTTGTGCTGAATTTGTTGGTATTTGGAGCCTACCTATGTATAACAACTGAATCGTTGCTATAATAAAATATTCAAAAGTATGTTGTAGTATATAAAAAAGCCTTAAATAAATCGAGGAAAGAATCGATACGTCGCCTGATTAATAATACCTTTAATACCAGGAACGGACTATCGAAAACACACGTTTTATTCTTACCTTTTTAAAGTAAAGTTTTTAAGTAGTGAGATCCAGGTAAATTGCTTAGACCTTATAATATATTAAGTATTATCAAGCCAAACGTTATCGTTGAAACTATTAACAGACATTTTACTTTCCGAACTATATAAGTCAAGTCGTATAAGAAAAACCTTAAATCTGATGAAGATTCTTACGTCGAAGTTCCTTAAGCCGAACGTATTAACTATTTTTTTCCCTTTTGAGCAGATTATTAATTAGCTGATAGAACGTCGACGGCGTAAAAGACTGCCAAAAAAGAGGATATATAATGAAGGGGAGGACGGTGACGAGGAATATAAGTTCGAAAGGGTATATATAACGGTGTGGCTATCTCAGGAAGAAAATTTTAACGGAGAAATTACTTTTAAGTTATGTATGAAAGGTTTTATTAATAGATTATATAAATCTTTTAAGAAAAGAGATCAGATAGATATTTAAGGCTATTTTACAAAAGAGGTTGTTTAATTTGTTCTGTTGACGTATCTTCAAGATTAAAATGTTTCAATTTTAAGTCGATGATAATTTACGAGGTTAAATGTAAGATTACGGATTGGCCGTATAAATATTTACGGTTAATCGTTTTAAAATACGGTAATAAAAGTAAGGATTATATCTTTGTTTAATCGCCTATTATTCAGAGGATTAATTAGCGTTTCATCCTGGTAATTATTGTTGATTTGATCATCAGTCTAAACGTTAGTTCTTTAATTGATAGCCGTGATATAATGTAAACTTATACGCAATTCGTCACCGATTTTTAACGGCCTATATTACTTAAATTGGCGAAATAATCAAGGGATGAGTTTCCGGTCTGCACAGTAATACATTATATCGAACTTTTATATAGACTAGCTAAAGTAGTTGTCTATTAGTCATTTATGGACTAGGCGTATTTTATAGATAGGTTAGGTATGAGAATTTTAATATTCAACCTATATTCATTAATTGATTAAAAGAAATACTTCGTTATCGTTATTATGTAAACTTACGATATTTTTTTCCCAGAATCGTTGGATTTGTAGTAGAAAAATAGCGTGTTATCCAAAGGTTAGGCCTTTGAAAGTGTGAGCCGATTAAGACGTTGGTTACCAGTATATAACTTGACTTTAATAAATTGTTAATCCGTACCCAAAATGCTAAGACTGAAGACACTAATGGCACGTATATTAACTGATGTTAAAAAGGGTAAGTTACGAGTCTAACGACAATTAATAAGTCCAACGAGGTAAGATTACAACGATATCTGAAGTAAAGAGCCTAAACGGTTTATATTGCTATATTATGCTAGCCTAACGTATTATAAGACCTATCGATTACGGTATAAGTATGAGATATATAAAACGAGGTCTTTAACAAGTGAAGTGAAAGAATTCAATAAAAAATGAACAATTTAAAAAGAGGTATGAGTATGATTTCGGTGAACTTAACGACTTCGAAGTTAATGGTTTTTACGAATGGCTTTTTAACCAATAACATTAACCTCATATCGTAAATCGGGTTTCGTATAATGTTTGTTAATGAGAAAAGTTTCAATACGCAATTTACAATGACCGGAAACTATGTATATTGAATATCTGTTGAATATAAGTAGGAAATACAAAGAGTACTAGCTTTAAAGATCTACAGTAAGATGGCAAGATTCAATATCAATATATTAATTAACAGTATATTAAGGATTATTACTAAATGACTTGGATCACCTCCGATACCTGTAATCATACATATGAATTTCCGAAGCTTTTATGAGTGTTAATTAAAGATAAGTATAACTAATGAAAAAGTTGAATAATAAACGTAATAGCTTTGAAGGAGTAATATAAAGTCCGGGAAATCGATGAATTCTGGTATATTAACGATAAAAATAAACCTGTTGACTTCATTAATAAGGCCACGCCTAATAATGCTTTAGAATGGTTTGTAGATAGCAATACACTACCCGTACTAATCGAGGGCTACGTAAACCGCTCGGTATGTAATGTGGAGGAATAATGATACCCTGGTAAACTCGAAGACTATTAGAGTAATAGTAGTGGTGATAGTAAGTAAAATTACTAGTAAAATGTACGTAATTGGTGGAATACATAATACGTACAAGTCTATAGCAAGAAACTCGTGTACGGGAGTTGAGGAGAGATTTCAGAGGTTGCCATCAATTAGTAGCCGGCCATGCTAACGTATAGGAATAAACAAAAATCCACTAGTGTCGGAATAGTAGTTAAATGTAATACAATTAAGTTTATAATACTTATATTTAGTTGATCATATTAATTGTAAATCAAATACGTTTTTTGGAATGACTGTAAGTCCAGTGTAATGGGTGCCCACTTTAAAGTAGGGCACAAGCGAAAGTATTTTACTATTCAAATTAGTGTATAGGCTGTCTAGTGGTTTGCTAAACTTAGGACTTACAACTCATTAACCAATTTCAATATAGCACCAGTTACTTCGACCACAACGATTCTAATCGATTACGTTGTAACAATAAAGGCCTACTAATAGAATGTTTTTCAATTTTGCTATTTGAGACTGAATAGATATTATACTATCTTTTAAACAAACGGATTTTAATTTAAAAGAAACAGGTTATAAATACGTAAAATATATATTTATAGTATCCCAAAATCATAAGAAATTAGTTGCGTATTTTAATAACTTTTGTTTTAATACGAAACTTGTTAATAGAAAATCGTTAAAGGAAATCCACGGCCTTGGGAGCGCTATTATTAACTCTATTGGGGATATTACAATATACGCAAACAACATCTTAGTAATATTAAGCTTTCGAGAAACATTTGAAACTTCCTCCAAATGAGAGTACTGTGAAAGGACTAAGTCAAAGCTGTCGCTTAAAGCGGTCGGATATTGTCTGTAATCCTCGACACAAAAAAGAGGAAAAAACCTCTGCTAATGAGCTATTACAATATACAGAAAGGGGGTGGCCCGGTTACGTAACATAACGATTTCAAAGCATTGCAGAAGCATAACAATCACTAGGACAAGATCCCTGGTAACTACTAGCCAACGCACTAGCTTGTAAAATTACCTCTGGCGTACCCCTTTTCTCGTAAGACTCCCCTACTTTACCTTTTTTTTAATATACAAACCCACTAGTTATTTTAACCAATGTGAGTTAAACTGTATACGACTAACGCTTAACCAATGTAAATTCAAGTACCTATTGATACCACTAGCTATTTCAACTAACATAGGTTAACCTTTCACTACTACCACTCAATCCATATAAGTTAATTTATCTGTTACTACCACTAACTTACAGGGCTGAACTAATTTATTACTGAGTAACCGTAATATAATGGAATTCAGTTGCTTGGTAACTAATCAAGGATAAAATTAAGTTAAGTTCGTTAACAGATTGAGCGAGAGGGCTCGTTGTCATCCTTAGTTAAGTTATAATAGGATTCGAATATATTGAAGGCCGCTGTATTTAAAAAAAATTAAAACCAACTTCCAAGTCAAGTATATATAACTCAAATATTTAACTAAGACCTATCGCTTTAGGGAGTGACTAATGTGGTGGTGACTAACCTAAGATTTATCCCGGACTCGTAAAATACCTTCAATGTACTATTTAAGTTCTATTTAGTTATTAGTACTAATAAATTTGATAATCGATAGTTAATAATCGCGGGCTTATTTACTCGAAAGTAAGTTGAAAACGGCTCGAATGAGTTAATTAACGTAAAATCAGAATTATTTTCCACCCGAAACGTCAAGTTCGACGATGTGGAAATCGACAATACATATAATACGATATTTATTATAAAACTAACCCAATATATTTACAAACTGGTCCAACTAATGTTTTTGTAAAAAGCCAAACGTTTTCTCTAACCAGAAATTATTCCGAGGGAAAGAGTTGTTTGTTAGCGTTTTCTTCAATACTTTATTACTTAACCACCACTATAGTTTATGCGACTTTTGTAACATTGTGAATATGCTAGACGAAGGCCTCGATACTTACGTATAATTTCGTAACTAAAATAAGTGAACGTTAAACAAGTTATATGGAGTCGACGTAATAGCCGTATATTATAAAAAATTGATCAATATCAATAATAGTAATATCTTATCATTTTTCCTCCATCAATAACTGGATAACAAGCAACTTTAATCAAATTATATATAAATAAATAGAATATAAGTATGTTAAAACCTTTTAATTAACTAGTTTTGTAATACTCTCTATCTCTGAATTGAATACGATACTTCAAAGTTATTTCATTCTTATTAAGTCGTAAAATCTTTTTAAAACCCTATCGGTTCAATTTGAACCTCGATCGCGAATATTAATGAAAATGAATCCATAAAATCTCTCATTACAATTTAGAAACCGCTCCGCATAAACTTAAACATTTATAATATCTATCGTTTTCACAATAATAGCTTCACTCGAACGATCCGCAATGAACATAAAAAAACGAAAGTTATCAAATTATTTCTAGGGAAAATCAACCATAAAGTTGACTAAAAACTCAATTCAAAATCGTTCAAAAACTGGTAAAAACTTTAAAAATCTCCTACCAAAGATATTGAAAATACGTCATTCGCCTACAAACATTACGATTCTAGGAAAAATGTCAAACCGTACGATATAACCCGACCCAGAAATATATTCTAAATAAAATAGCAACAATAACTATGAAACCTGGATAGCTAGCACAAATTGAATCGTATATAATTTGGATTTACGTGGTAGTAAATTACGGGTTGATTAAAAACTGGAATTAGTTACGAAACTGTATCATATCTTCGTTGTTCATGAAACATTCCGAAATTAAAACATTCATCTTTTGATTTTCGACCCAAATATTGGTATAAAAAAAAAACTCCGGTCGTCTATACTTATTACGTAAATCAAAAGGAAGTAAACAATGTTACGGTTAATAATAGTATTCTAGCTATTTTAAAAGTCGACGTTAGTAAAAGGTTTATAAACTTTCGGAATGAACTCGTCAACTATAGTAAACCGGGAAACGTATATACGCGAAAGCGGCTCAAAAAAGACATATCCAACGCGCAAAAGCTACAATTCCCGGCCTACAAAATGGGGGTCGATAAGGCCTTTAAAATATGCTAATTTCGTCGCCATAGTACATTAGACCGCATAAAATCCACCCTTTCCTTATAAATTATTTTAAAGTAGAATTGGGAAAGTTGTTTCCATAAGTGGATTTATCTTTCGGAAAGATATCGGGTATTTATGAAATATTCCAAATTCATATAATCTGTAAAGATAGTAAATGACCAGGTTATAACCGTAATTCCACGTTTTATGTGTTAAAACAATTAATAATCTCTACCATTATTTTTATCGTCAATTTTTCCATTGTATTCGGTAGGTGATAAAAGATAAAAGTAATCAGTTATTGGGCATAAGATAACGTAATTATCCCATTAAAGTAAATGACCTTTTAGGGCCTACCCGGAATAATCGGCATTTGAGAAAATTTCTAGGTTAGCGTCCCATTAGGGGAATGCTGGTTTAAAAGGGACGGATAGTTAAAGCCGTTTAAAAGCAGTTTTTTCCTCGGGCCCTCAATGACAAGAAACGCCCTTTTTGATTGAACGAATTCAAATTCCAGCGATTTTGAAGTAATCCAAAATAAATTACCGATAAAAGTTGGTAAAGTCGAGCGAATCCTATACTTTCAGTATAAATATAAAAGCCGCCTATTCCCGGGTAATACGTAGTTTCTCCGAATCTATATATATTTCGATTTCTATTTCGATAACGAATCCTCAATACTTGGTTTTTTCAACTCTGAATTTACACTTGGATATATCCAAGTTTTAATCAACGGAGTAAAATACTTTTAACATAAATTTAACTTTCATATTGTAATCGTTAGAAGTATTGTTAGAATATATAGAAATATTATTGAGAATGAAAAATCAAGAATATCGAAAACAGGCGAAACGAATTATAAATATATTGTGAAAAGGTAACTGTTATATCGGAAAAGTCGAAAAAGATAACCAATCATTTACTAAGTTTGAACCGTATGCAAAACTTGGTTTCTTCGTTGGTATTTCTAATATGTAACTTATAAAAAAACGGTTTTAATGTTGAATTCAATAAATTTCTTACTTTTCGAAACATTTCTAAACGTTTTCTTCTTTAGAGAAATGTTATAGTGGTCAGCCTTTGTAATAACGCTTAATTTTCGCTAATTGATATGAATAAATAAACCGCCTTTAAATTTTGTAACGAATAATACGGGGGTACCGCCCAGAAAATTACTTGCACGAATATAACCTTGATTAAACAATTCGGTTAAGGTTTTTCGCAATACTAAAAGCTCCTCCTATAACATATCATATAACGGAATTTAAAAGAACTTCGAAGGCTTACCCTAATTGTTATTTTATATATAAAGTTAAAGTTAAATTAAAAACGGTAAAAAGGCAATTTACCATCGAAGATTTTGTTGAATAAGAATATAAACTCATTAAAGGTATCGTGGAACTTTTTATTAGCGGAAATAGGTGGCGTTAGGTCTAATCTTTTATTAATATTTTCGAAAGAGACGGCGATGAGTTACATATTAACACTTTGGTCCCTTTAACATTTACAAAATATAGTTAAAAACGTAACGGAACTAACACCCTTACATTCATTGTATATGTATATATAACCCCGTTTTCTTTCCAGTAATTATTTGTTCTTCTTAAAAGAAAAATATAATCTGGAACCTTGTAAGTCATCTATTCGTATTCCATCCACAATTTACCCATAATAACGATGTACTATAAGTTAAAAAAAATATTTTTGAATTCAATACTAATATTTATCATAATTAACATCTAAATAAGTTATAAAAAAACAAACCGTAAGTTGGTTCCAAATATCTAACAGATAGTTTCGTCGAGTCTTTGGGGTAGGATAAATATAAGCGGTAATTTGAATCGATGAGTAGATATTTAATCATAACGTTATGATATTTATAACTCATATTTGTTAAAAATTCGATAAATAAAACAATATCGTAAAGTCAGTTTATAATAAATAGGAAACTGTTTGAAAATTAGAGGTAAGTTACTAGTTCGAATTTAAATCCTTTCAATCTATATATACGATTATATAAAAGTGTTACGATTTTACCTTTTAATGATCGATAAGGTCATTGGAGGAGGTAAGTTAAATACCGATATTAACCTTAGTAGCGAAGTTATTTGGACGTTGCACGGGATCTAGTGGACAGATACGAATACGATCAATATTTACGTCGCATTTTCGATATAAGTTAAGATTTTATTATGGGAAATTTCCGAAAAGTAAATTTAAGTAACACTTTGTTTGATATTGGCTCGAAAAATATTAACATCAATTATAATAATATGCTTCTAATTATCACATACGGGCGCATCGCTATTACCATTCCCGTCAAGAGTAACACTGCTGATACCAATATTATCAACATAAATAACGTTAACGTAACAAATACATATGTTATAAAGCCGTCCATCAAAAAGTAAAACGCGGATGTTCTATTCGTTGTAATCCGCAGACTTATCGATTGAAAATAACGCGTTAAAAAGTATATTGTAAATAATTCCTTTCGAAATAGAGAGTTTAGCGGCGAATTCACGAGCCATATCGCTAGTTTCCATAAATATAGCTCTTTAAATATTGAAAAAGATATAAAATCTTTCGCAAATATTTGATTTTAAACTCGTAAACAGGTCAATAACGGCTTTTCCCATATTTAGATCGTAATAATATATTGAAAATTTATTATAAAAACATTGGAGTCGTTATTACCGCTATCGCTACCGTAAACAAAATGAATTTCCATAGTGGTTTTCGTAAATCCCTTCAATTATTTAAAAAATAACATAGAAATAATCTTGCTTTATACTGATAAACTTTCAATTTTTACGTAATTTACGTAATATAGTAGCCTTTTATACTGAAAGACGTAACTTAACGCTTGAAACCCTGAGATAGTAAATAAAAGGCTTAAGTTTAGTTCATTAACAGCTAGTGTGATCGAATAAATCATTAATATATTAATAGAACACGAAGGAATCAGGGTTAATGTTCTCGTCGACGTGGTCCCCGGTGAAATTCGGCGCGGTAATTGCGTCGTTTGTAGGTAATATCAAAGCGAAACCCCTTTGAATTAGTGTTTATCAGAAAACATAAGCGTATAGGTAACGATTTTAAACTGTCCGATTATATTTATTCATGTAGTTAATACATTAATATTACCGATATTCTATACATAAAACTTTTTCGTGAACGAATTAATCCCGCTTGACTATTTTCGTACGTAAAATCTAGGTAAATCGTTTGTGTTAAGCAGTTAAATAATAGTATTCCATTACCAGGGCTCTTTGGAGCTGGTCCTTAATACACACGTCGAGAAACTATTCAAAGGCCTAGGAGTTCAAGTTCAAAAGGTCGGAGAACATAAACTTAGGCTATAACCACTTACAAACAGCTAGGATATCGTTGAAAAGAAAGATCGAAAATTATATATAAAGGTATTAAGCCAAAACTATCGCTTAATGAGGTCGGATATTATCTATAATCCTCGATGAAAAAAAGAGGAAAAAACCTTTGCTAAGGAGCTACTATAGGCTAAAAAAAGGAGTAGCCCAGTCACGTGATAGGAATACTCTATAGCATCGTAGGAACATGAAAACTACGAGTGCTAGATCCCCGGCCACTACTAGCCCAAGCGCCAGCCTGTAATATGTACAACCAATTTTACGTTTTCTTTGACTTTTTAAAAAACCTTTTATTAGTACATGAAAAGCTCGGATATAGATAAATATTTTGTAATAAGCGCGTAAACAAAATCTTCCCAAAAATAGTATTTAACTAGCCACATCTCAATAAAAAAAAAACGTTCTATTTACTTATAAAGTTAAATCCTTACTTTAACACATGATAAAAACCGTTGAATCCGATTGATATACCTAAAAACGAAAATATAGGTTTTATATATATTAATAACGAAACCTAATACTTTGTATTGAATTAAGGTCTCAAAATTAAACGCCTCACGCAAAGGTTTACCGGTTCATCCGTTACTTTTACGCCTTTTTCTTTCTTATATTTAGATCATAAGGCACGAATACAAAGAATTTACGACGTATCACTAATCCTTCAAATTCACGAAAGTTGACGGGAGTCATTTATAATTAAAAAGGGAAAAATTCTCTTTATTTCATTTGTTACCTGGGTTGCCTAGAAACAAAAAAAGTAATAAATATACTTATGTAAAATGTTTTATACCTAACGAACAAAGGAATTTTACTTAAGATAATCCTTTCATACCTCGATGATGTTTAAATATTCGTTGAATTTCCAAGCTATTTACTTTTCAACTTCATATAAAAGTCGGTACCAAATAAAACCAACAATAAACAAATAGAGTTTTAAATTTTTGAATCCATGTTGAATAACTGTTATTAATAATTTAAAAAGGTCTTTTAAATCTTGTTTTCAATACTTCCCTCATTGCAAACGTTTATTAATAGTTTAATAATAACCCTGAAGTGATCTTTAATAGTTTTTGTAATTGATAGTTGTTATTTATGAGTTTCTTATGGAGTGCGGAAAAAAAAAACGTTTAGCATTAAAAGGAACTGGGAAATTTACTTCTAAAAGATCCTTCTTTTAATATAAGTCCGAACTTTGCTTCTTTTTAACCTTCTTTCCGCAACCGAGGACGCGTTAAACTAATTCGACCGCTTTTGCAACGTTAATAGATACGTACAAAAAACGATACAAAGGTATTAATAAACCTGAAGAAACTTTAGATGTTAAACCAATACGTTACGCCGCCAAAAACTACGCGACATTGACTCCAATCAAGATGTGCCAACACTTATCCTTAACAATTATATAAGCGCTAACACGGTCGATTTTACGGGAAGTTTATTTTAATGAATTTAATATAAAATGAATTTCATATTTTTTTCCTAATAAAATCCATTATTCATCTTCGACCTGAAATAAACATTCTTAGCATATGTGTGTGGACCAACTTGTTAAGAAAGGCTAGAAGCCTGCATTATAAACTCTAACAGTACCTACTTTCGAGAAAAAAATCCAGATCTAGCTGCTCTCAACACCATCACTTCATATGCAACTCATTCCACCACAACATCACTAATCGGCTCTATCACCACTTGAATCTTTTCCGGGGACCCCTTTTTAGCCATGAAGATCGTCGTCGTCCCGTTGCACCGCCCTCGCAGCGTTACATCTAAAGAAACGTCTTCATAACCAACGATTACATCCCTTGTTACTTGTACTAATATGGTCTTTCAAACTTGCATTACAATATAACCAAAGTCCAATTTCTTTTATGTTTAAAGGCTTTAAAGGCTTTCATTATAAACTTTCTCTTTTAATGGATTGGTTTATTTATTTATTTATTGATTATTTATGTTTTCATTTCTTCATTCATTCATTCATTAATTTATATATTCATCTCTTTATTTATTTATTTATTCATTTGTTCATCTTTTGATTTTTTTTCATTTCTTTCTTCCTTTATTTATTTCTTCATATATTCATTTCTTTATTCATCTATTTATTTATTCATCCCTGAATGATAGGTCAATGTAGTATATGCAAATCAACCTTACTTGCGGTAAAGTTGATTGTATGTACTGCAAATTGACTTCGGTTTATAGGACTGCATTGCAACAACAGTGCAGTAAGTGCTCACTTCCAAGTGGATCACAGGCCAAAACATTTGGCCATACAAATTAGTGTGCAGACCAGCTACCAGTTTGCTAAACTTAGAACTTACCACATCCATCAATTGACCAATATCAATGCAGCACCAGTTACTTCGACTACAGTGATTCGAATCGACTACTTTGCAACGATAAAGACCTACCAACACTGATTACTGTTTATTATGTTAAGCATAGATTAGTTAAGTAGAAGAAGAAATTTCTGTCTTTTTATTACGCTTTTTTTAGGTAAGGTAAAGGAAAGATTTTTACGAACGATCCCGAGATGTTGTGTTAGTTTTCGCGGCAGCGAATAGGGAAGGCTTCTGGATTATATCAGTTTTCGCGTTAATTTAGATGTAAGCCATGGTATGGTTACTAAAAACACTAAGAAATCTTTATTACTCCTTTTTAAAGGCGTTATAATTAACTACTTAAAAGTTTCAAAGATTGATAAATCGGTAAGTTGTCAAATGGCTAAATTAGTACTAATATAGTTAATGTTACTGCGGGTATTAATACCGAAAACTTCAAATCGAAAGAATGAATAAGTTTAATAACATTTAACTTATATCGACTGGAACGGTAAATTTATAACCTACCACTCCACATTACTTTTTCTCCCTATACTATTTCATTTTCATTACGACAACTTTAAAATACGCCGGAATCAACACCATCAACGACCCTGAACAAAAACAAGGTAATTTAAGACTTTGGTACTATTTTTTATAAAACATTATAAAAAAGACTTTTAATTTACAGACGTTAACAAAAGTTTAACCCTCGAGTACTTTAATGCAATTAGATGCTACATCCTCGATACAAATACCATTGGAAACGTTTAAGGACCTCAAACATTTAATAACTTCAAAGAATTCTTTAGGAACTAGATTATGAGTATATAGATAAGGGCAGAAAAACAGGTAAAGATAAGTGCGAAGGCTAAATTATATAACCTCGGTGTTGATTTTCCAGCGAAAAAGGGGGGAAAGTTAATATAACATATATTCTTTACGAATATGTCACAAATAAAGACCCTTAATAAATTGAAGCTTAGGGTAAAAGCATTGTTAACGACAGCATTCCTTAACACCTTTATATACGTTTATAAGGACTTACCTAAGCTTAGATAGATTTTTTTTAACCCTTTCACGTAAAAAAAACGGTTGAATGCTATTGGTCGTGGGAAATTAATTAATTTACACATTGTAATCACTCAAGTTGACCAGTTAATTAATTAATAACCTTGATGTACCCCTTAATACCAACAGGATTATCAATAAGTTCCTCGCATTGAAAACCCTAAAGTCACTTTCCCCTTCACTTGTTAATACGTTTAGTTTTAACAAGCAAATTATAGAAGGATTCATTTTATACGCGAGTTTACTATAGTTACGACTATTAGTTTTTTCCCTTTAAACTTTACCAAAAGTAATTATCTTACCTACCAATATTAATAACATTAATACCCTCCCTTGTCAAGGGATCCAAAAGGTTCCTACGACTATCAAATCACCTTTCTTCCTCGACGTATTCCTATAGTGGATACGGATTACGCGGCAATTACTATGTTAGTTAACATTTGAGGAGGAAAGAAGAAGAATGATGGTAAACCGTACAACTTCCTCAACCTTAAGTTACGCCCGGTTTTCAACATTTGAATTTAAATAAAAGTTAAATTTTCAGCTTTTTACTCGCTGTTTTCTAATATCCTTACCGGTTGAACCGAGGATTACTACCTTCGGTACCTAACGAATTACTCTTCCTTTCACGAAATAGATAACGGTTTAAAGAGTTACTTCGAATACAATATTAATTTTACCCAATATTTCACCAACTAGAATATTATTAAGTGGTTTTATATGTTAAATTACGAAAAGGAGTAAAAAAAATATACCGTTTTAACTAGATATTTAATAGGTCAATGCCTTGTTAACAAATAATGGAGCATGTAGGAGCTGGTAAAAAAACCATACGTCAATAGGTTCAGCAAGCTATTATGAGTTATAAGGAATTTGAATACGTTTTCGAATACTCCAATACCACTTACGAAGGGTTTTTTTTAGCTAGTCGTATTTTTCGCTGACAACCATGATAGCTCGAGTCTCGGCCTGGATAAATATATACCTTGAAGCCTATAAATTTAGTAACGACGAGAAAAAAAGCCCTTTTACATATACTATATCGACCGTAAATATAGAAGGCTCAACTAATACGGTAAACGGAAGGACTGGACTTTAACCTGCGGAAAAAGGCATTCTTTTTTCTTAAAGTCTTTAAATTGGTTAAACAAATTCACTTCAAACGCTAAAAGATATTGGATTTACCAGACACTACTGGTTAACATATTACACTGCCTTCAAACGTGGATTAAAATAGTTAATATACTGTATATAGTTCTTTTTTACTTTTAATTAGGATTACGTCGATTAAATTACATATTTAAAGGAAATGAAATTAAAAGAGATGGAAAAAAGCTAAACGCTATCAATTGGCACGAGAATACTAACATCAATACTGGTTGAAAAGTAACGTAATAACTTGTCAACCATGCCTTTTTGTACCGCCTTATAAGTAAAAACATTTAATGCTAATATAATGATAAAAACTCTAGCCTTATATACCCTTTTATTATTTAAGAAATTTATGCGAAATAGGGGTTTTCCCGGGATTATGTCGTTTTCGGGGGTGGTACGGTATTTAATAGGAGTGCTGGAATAGCAGTCAAATGCAGTACAATCAAGTCAACTTTACTTGTAGTAAAGTTGATTGTACGTACTACAAATTAACTGTAGTTTGTGGGGCTGCACTGTAAGTTCAGTGCAATAAGTTCCTACTTTAAAGTGGGGCATAGACCAAAATGTTTGACCATACAAATTAGTGTGCAGACCGGCTAGCGGTCTGCTAAACTTAGAACTTACACATCCTAACCAACAATATCAAAGCAATACCAGTTACTTCGACTACAATAATTCGAATCGACTATTTTTCAAAGATGAAGGCCTACCAATACTGACTAGTGCTTATTAGGTTAAGCACAGATTGTCTAAGTAAAAGAAGAAGTTACTTTCCGTTTGTTACGCTTTATGTTACAGTTAGGGTAAAGAAAAGATTCTTGCGAAGGGTCTCTACTGATGCATCAGTTTTAACGGCAGTAAGTTTAGAAGACTTTTATGCTGCGTCGGTTTTTACGGCAGCTTAGAGGTAGCGATGGTATCGCTATTGAAAACACTAAGAAATCTTTATTAATATTTTTAAAGACGTTGATATTAACTGTTAGAAGTCTTAAAGATAGGCAAGTTGGCAAACGGCTAAGTTAGCATTACTACAAGTACTACTACTGTAAGAAAAACGACTAAGTTCTACAGATAAATAATTATAATAAATAACCTTCGCCCTTTACTACTAATAATGACTTTCAACCTTAATCTTTAAACCAAGCCTTTGCCCTATTTTATTTTTTTTACTTCCTATGTCATTTTAATAGTTAAGTTCGCTGCCCTAAGCAAAAAATACTGTGAATCACTAAGTCGCATCAAAAAGCCTCGTCACGTGAATTTACGCTGAATCGCTAGGTTCCCCCGCGACTTTACGCCAAAACACCAAGTCCTTACGTCCAAGATTACTAAGTCCTTCGCTATACACACCCTACATGTTCTACACAAGTCAAAACGTCAAAATAGCTATCTTTAGCACATACTTTGAAGTTATTATCGACTCCGTTAAGGAAGAAGTTATAAAGGCCCTCGCTTACTTTTTCGCCAAATACTATAACTATGACTTTTGAGAATAAGACGTTGACGAGAAGTTAACCGAAGAGCACTTGACCTACTTTATAGACTGCTTCATTTTGGAATACGTTGACGACGAAGATCCTGACGACGTATTCCTTAAAGTCCATGAATCTTTCGGATATTGGATATTTGATATGTAAAAGGTAACCTAAAAGATCGCTAAATTCAAAATGAGAGTTAAACTTGAACACCGAGGGATTTTCATGTTAAACAGAAACGTTACTAGGCTGGCTGAAACACTTTTCGAGTTGGACTAGCTTGAAAAATGTTTATAAGACCTACAGATTAAGAGAAAATTTATTGAGGAACTTTAACGCACCTATATACGTTTTAAGGGACCTCTATTTCACTTTTAGCTAAGTTAGGCCTTTTTACTTATTGGCGATGAAGAGCCTGTTAACCTATTAGGTAGTTTAACACCCTTACGTGACAGTGCGAAATACGCTCTTAGCGGCGGTAAAGTAAGTGAAGCAGCAGCCATCTATGCAGCCAGAGGTATTGACATTGTCGCTTTACATCAATTAATTAAGTAGGAACCTCGATGGACCCCTTTACACCAAGAGGAATATCACCAAGTTCCCCGCGACGGAAATCCTTAAGTCTATTTCCCCCAAGCTTCTCAATACATCCAGTTTTAACAGCTTAATTAAGAAATAATAGGCTTTATGCGCGAGCCTACTATGGACACGAATACTGGCGTTTTCCCTCCAAACTTAACCAAAGGTAACTATCCAATCCACTAACGTTAGTAATAACCTTAGGTTTTTCTCCAGCTAAAAGATATGGAAAGTCCTTACAACTAGTATATTATACTTCCCCTTCGACGCATTTCTATAGTAAATACGGATTATACGGAAATTATTACTTTTGTTGAGATTTGAGGAAGGAAGGAAAAGTATAAAAGTAAGCTGGATAACCTTTTTAAAGTTAAGTTACGCCTATTATTTAACATTTGCCGTTAAATAAGGGTTAAATTGGCAGGTTTTTACTCATTGTTTCCCAGTATCTTTACCGGCTAAGCCGAGGATTACTACTTTAAATACCTGACGAAGTATTTTTCTTTTCGCGAAATTCATAATAGCTTAGAGGGCTTTTTCGAATACGATATTAACCTTATGTAATACTATAACGACAGAAATATTATCAAGTGGTCTTATATAATGGATTATAAAAAAGAGTCGGAAAATAAAATGAATTTTTTTAATTGAATGTTTCATAGGCTGATGCTTTGCTAATAAGTAATGGGGAACGTGAGAGTTGGTGAAGGTACTTTACACTAACAGCTCCGGAATTTAGTAATGAGGAAAAAGACCCTCCCCATTCGTATTATATTGATCGATGGTTTGGACGGCCCGGTTAGTACGGTTAACGAAATGTTTGGACTCCGATTTATAGAAAAGGGTATTCATTTTCCTTAAGGTCTTTAAGCCAGTTAAGTAAGTTTACATTAAATATTAAAAAATGTTGGATTTTCATCAAATAAAGCTATTAGTTAACATGTTATATTATCGCCGAACTTAAAGCAAAACAGGTAATATATTTTACGTACTTCCCCTTTACCATTAAGTAGAACTATATTGAGTGAGTTACATAGTTTAAAGTAAGTAAAAATAAAGAAGAAAACAAGTTAAAGGTTATTTCCTAGTACGAAGATATTCGCAGTCGCATTGGTTCGGAAATTATGTAATAACTAGCTAACCACGCCTTTTTGTACCGCCTTATAGACAAAGACCCCTATCGCCGATATAAAGATAGAGACCCTAACCTTATATTACTTTTTACTATTCGACGTCATTACGCAAAACAAGTCTTTTAAGGGATTATACCAAATACGAGGGCGGTACGGTACTTAATAGGAAGCTATTCATAATACGTTGCATTGCGAAGCGATACTGATATTATTCCGGAATTTAAATACGCGGATACTAGTAAGGCCAAGGTTGGCTTTAGCTTTGGAAAAGAGCTATTTTTACTGGAATCGACCACGGTATATATTGTTGTTAGCCTTATTGTTTTCCATATTTTATATCCCCTACCTTTTTCCTCCTTTGCTTAGAAAATATAAAAAACCTCAGCGTTAACGTTAATATTTAAACTAACGAAATAATACAAGTTAAGGCTAGTAAAAGGTTTCTACTTAGCCTTAAATAGAGTTATTTATAATTTTATCTTTAAAGGCTAAAGGTAATAGTTTTTAATCCAACGGAGGAAAAATTTCGTTAATTACATTGTAGGTTTAACTACCTGGTAATCAACAGGCTTTACGAAGTTTTTATGGCAGTTAGCCACGAAAATGTAGATTTGCCAGCGTTGAAAGCAGTCGAACGGCTTCATTTCCACTGCCAAATACACTTTGAAGCCACTTTAAGGTTTAATTTTAAGTTAAAAAAAGACCAAAACTTTTAATCGAAAGTTTCCTAAACGAATTTTACCTGTAAAATAAGTTAGTATTATATGTTATAGACTTCATTACGGCTTTTTACGGAATTAAGTTCCTTAAAACTATTACGGTAAAAGAAATATAGGAGGCATTATATGTTTTGTAAATTAACACGTACCTTAGGTTATTAAACTTACTAATTTACGATGCCGATACTAACTTTGCTACGATAAAGTTTCAAGTTAATGCGAAGTTAATAGAAATTTAGTATAAATAAGTCCCTATTAAAGTTTACTATGGTATTAGTAAGGTTGAAGAGGTATATGCCCTTTTACGAAGGGCCTAAAATATTCTGACATTAGAAATCAAAAGCTTTATAAGCTAAGAAATACGACTTTAGATAATGGTAAAAGTTTTTAATTATATTTTTAGTCTTAATAGACTTATACCAATTTTACTGGTATTTGGGCCCTACTCACGTATGATAGCTAAGTCGTTACTCTAGTTAAATACCTAAAAACGTGTTATGGAATATAATAAAGGCTTAAAAAAGCTAAAGAAGGAATCGGCACGCTGTGAGGTTAATGATACCCTTAATAACAGAAATGGACTTTTGATAATAGACGTGTTATCACTCCCCTTTTAAAGTGAAGTCCTCATGTGGCGCGAGTCATGTATATAGGATAGGCCGTATAAGATCCTAAATATTATTAAATTAAACGTAGTAATTGAAATTGTTAACGGCTCTATAACTTTCCGAGTTACATAGGTTAAACCGTATCGAAGACCTTTCGGGTATTTTCAGTTTGATTAAAATCCTATCGTCGATAACATCCGAGCCGAGCTTATTAGTTGGTATAACCCTCCGAGACCAATTGTTAACGAGTTAATGGAACTCCAACTGCGTAGACGACCACCTAAGAGGAGAATATACACTGAAAAGGAGGACGGCGATAGGGACTACAGGCTCGGAAGAGCGTATATAACGGCGTGGGTATTTTGAAAGAAAAAGTTTGATGGAAAATTTGCCTTTAAGTTACGTGCCGAAGGTATTATAAATATACTAGGCAAATCCTTTAAGGAAAGAAACCAAGTGGAAATTCACAGCTTTTTATTACTATAGGTTATACAGTTTTTGTTATTAATATAATTTAAAAGCTCAAATGTTATTATTTTTAAGTCGAGGATAGTTTATGAAGTTAAGGGTAAGACTACGGACCGGCTGTACAAAATGTTAGGACCAATCGTTTAAGAATACAGTAATTAAGGTAAGGACTAAATCCTTTTTTAATCGCCTATAATTTAAAAGATTAGCTAACATTTAATCTTCTTTATTACTTCTAGTTTGACTGTTAGCGTAAAAGGTTAGTTTACACTTAATGGCCGGGATATTAAGTAAGTGTATACGTAGTCTCTCACCGATTTATAACGGATTATATTGTTAAAGCTGTCAAAAAAAAAAAAATGAGTGACAAATTTCCGGCTGGTATAAAGATACGTTGTATGAAGACTTTATACGGATTGGCTAAGGTAGGAGTTTACTGGTTTCTAGCGTATTGAGCGTACTTAAAAAATAGGATCAGTATAAATATTCAAATTTTTAACCCGTACCTGTTAATTATAAAAGGAAAAGACTTTAACATCGTAAGTATATAAATAAACGATACCCTTTTACCCAACGATACTAGGTTTGTGGTGGTGGAACAGCGTGTTATCACAAAGTTAAGCATTTAAAAATGTAAGCGGATTAAAACGTTAGCTAAAGGCACATAATTTAACTTTAATAAATTGTTACTCCGTATCCATAATCTTATGGTTAAAAACGGTATTTACATTAGCCTTCATTAAAAAGTGTAAGCCATAAACCTTACGATTATCAATAAGACCAACGAGGCAAGATTATAAAGATACTCAAACCAGAGGGTCCATGCGGCCTATATTACCACGTTGTATTAACCAGAAGCACTATACGACTTTTCCATATAATACAAGTATAAAAACCATAAGACGAAGACTTTGACATGTTAAATAAACAGATTTAGTAGTAAATAGACTATGTAGACGGGGAATTAATATAGTTTTTATAAACCTGTAGAAGACGAAACTAATAATTTTAATGAACGGGTTATTTTTAATACTATTAACTTTATATCGTAAATCGGCTTCCTAATAATATTCTTTAACAGGATCAATTTAAGGGGCAATTTAAAATTACTGGAAACCTTATATATTGGATATTTATTAAGTGCAAACGCGTAATCCGGAGTGTATTAGCCTCGAAAGTCTACAGCATAATGATAGGCTTTAATATCGGCATGGTAATTAACGGTATATTAAGGATTATCACCAAATAACTGGGATTACCACCAATACCTGTGGTAGTGTATACTGACTTCCGAAACCTTTACGAATGCCTATTCAAGCTGGGAACGACCAATGAAAAACGCTTAATAATAGACATACAAGCTTTAAGGAAAGCATACGAAGCCCGGAAAATAGAAAGGTTCCGGTGAATCAACGGAAAAAATAACTCTACTAATGCTATAATTAAGGCTACCTCTAATGGCGTTCTGAAACAGTTTGTAGACATTAATACGCTAACTATACGAATTAAGGTATACGTGGACCGCCCGAAACGTGACATGGCAGAACAGGGTTGCCCTGGCAAACTGGAAGACCGCTAGAGCAATGGTGGCGATGGTAATGGTGGCGATAGCAAAGGTGGCGATGGTAAAAGCTTGAAATACTGGCAAAAGGTACGTAAGTGATAGCGTACCTGATTTGCACAATTTTATGGCGAAAAATCTGTGTACGGGAATTGAGGAACGAAAGCATTGGACGGGTGGAGCAAAAAGGCCACAAGGAGTTGTAATTGGGATTGATTGCAGTACACATCGATCGGAATTAATAGGGGTCTGGCTTGTTGTTGGCTTACGGATTAAGGAGGGATTTCAGAGGCTGCCACCAATTGATGGCAAGCCACGTTAGTGTATAGGCACAAAACTAAAAGCCGCTAGTATTAAAATAGCAGTCAAATGCAATATAGTCAAGTCGATTTTACTTACAGTAAAATTAATTTTACGTACTGCAAATTAACTGTAGTTTGTGTGACTATATTGTAAGTACAGTGTAGTAGGTGCCCACTTCAAAGTGAGGCATAGACCAAACCATTTAGCTATACAAATTAGTATGCAGACCGGCTAGCAGGCTGCTAAAATTAGAACTTACACATCCCAACCAACAATATCAACGAAATATCAGTTACTTCGACTACAGTGATTCGAATCAACTACGTTGCAACGATGAGGGCCTACCAATAAGGAGGGCATTCGTAATATATCGCGTTACAAATGAATATTAATACTGTTGCGAAACTTGAATATACAGAAATTAGTAAAGTTCAAATTAGCTTTGGCCCTGGAATAAAGATATTTTTAATAGGATCAACGACGGGTAAGATCATTATTTGCGTTATTGTATTTTATATCTTCAAATCTTCAACCCTCCTTCTCTTTGACTTTAAAGATATAAAAAGCCTAAACGTTGAAGTTAACATTTAGATTAATCATTTAATATAAGTTAAAGATTATAAGAGGATTTTACTTAGCCGTAAATAGGAGTACCTTCACTTTTATCTTTTATTATTAAAAGTAATAGTATTAAATCTGATAGAGGCAAAACTTCGTTAACTATATTTTAAGTTTAACTATCTGATGATTAACAGGCTTTATAAGGTTTTCAAGGCAATTAACTACGAAAATGTGGATTATTTAACGTTGAAGGCAATTAAACGAATTTATCATTATTATCAAATACATTTTCAAGCCTCTTTAAGGTTTGAATTTACGGTAAAGGAAAATGAAAATTTTGATTTGAAATTTTTCGTAAACATGTTTTACACAGACGGTAATCTAATATTTTATATTATAAGCTTTACTGCGGGTTTTGACGGAGTTAGGTTTATCCAAACCATTATGGTGAAAGAAATGTAAAAAGAGTTACGCGTTTTGTAAATTTATACGTACCTTAGGTTACCAAACGTATTATTTTACGATGTCGGTACTAATTTTTTCGCGATAAAGTTTTAAGTTAATGTTAAGTTAATAGGGATTTAATGTTCATTAATTTCTTTAAGGTATAGTGGGGTATTAGTAAGGACTAAAAGATACATTACCTTTTACTAAAGGTGTATAATAACCTTATACTAGAAATCAGAAACTTCATAAACTAAAAATCACGGTTTTAAATAGCGGTACAAGGCCTTGATAATATTATTAGTTTTAATGGAATTGTACTAATTTTATTAGTATTATGGGTTTACCTACGTATAAAAATTAAATCGGTACTTTCTTCAAGGTTTCAAAACCGAACTATAGTATATAATAAAGCCTTAAATGAATGAAAAAAGAAAATAGCCTATCACCAAGTTAATAATACCTTGAATACCAGGAACGAACTATTAATAATAAACGTATTATTCTTCCACCCTTAAAGTAAAGTCCTTATATAACGCGAATTAGCTAAATGTGATAAGACGTATAAGATGTTGAGTATTACCAATTTAAATGTAGTGGTTCAAATTTCTAACAGTTTTGTAACTTTCCAAATTATATAGGTTAAACCGTATAAACGACCCCTTAAATTCAATCCAGATCCTGATGTCGATAACTTCCCAGTTGAACGGGTTAACTAATACAAAATTTTAGGGTCGATCGTTGATAAGTTAATAGAATATCGACGGCGTTGAATATTACTTGAAAGGAATATATATATTAAAAAGGAGGATATCTATAGGGATTATAGGCTTAGTAAAATATATATAACGCCGTAGATATTTTGAAAAGAAAAGTTTAACGGAGAACTTACCCTTAAATTACTTGCCGAAGGTAGTATTCATATATCCAGTAGACTATTTTTAAAAAAGCAACTAAATAAAGATCAACAGCTTTTTTTAAAGAGGGGTTATATAATTTATGCCGTTAATGTAATTTAAAGTCTCATACATTAAGATATTTAAATCAAAAATAATCTAAGAGGTTAAGGATAAAATTACGGACCGGTTATACGAAACATGACGGTGAATCGTTTAAGGGTACGTTGATAAAGGTAAAGACTAAATATTTGTTTAATTGTTAATAATCTAAAAAGAATGGTTATTGTTTAATCGTTATAATTACTCTTAATTCGACTGTTAACATGAAAGGTTAGTTTATTCCTAATGGCTGGGATATTACGTAAGATCATTCGTAGTCTACCACTAATCTTTAACGAATTATACTGTTAGAATTGCTAAAAGAAATAAGAGACAAGTTTCCAGCCGGTACGGTAATACATTATATCAAGCCATTATACAGATTAACCGAGGTAGGCGTATACTGGTTCCTAACATACCAAACGTACTTCAAAAATAGGTTGGATATAAAAGACTTCAATACTTTACCCATACCTATTAATTGTAAAAGACAAAGACTTTGATATCATCAATATACAAATTAACGATACCGGTTTTTTTTTTTTTTTGAAGATATTAGGTTTAGAGTGGCAAAACAGCGTGTTATCGAAAAGTTAAGCATTTAAAAGTGTAAACCGATTAAAAAGTGTAACCTGATTAAAACGTTTTATAAAGGTATATAACTTAACGTTAATAAATCGTTAATCCGTATTTATGGTATTAAAGCTAAAAACGGCATTTATATTAGCTTATATAAAAAAGAGCAAACCATAAGCCTGGTAATTATTGACAGGGACGTCGGGGCAAAATCATAGAAATAACTAAAGAAAAACACCTGTATGGTCTATATCGCTACTTTATATTAACCGGACACATTGTACGACCTTTTTATTACGATATAGGAATAGGATTTAGAAAATGAAGATTTTAAAAATTTAAATAAAAGGATTGGATAACAATTAAATTACGTAAAAAATGGAACTCATATTGTTTTTATAGATTTAGTAAATGCGATGTTAATAATTCTTACGAACGGATTATTTGCTAGTAATACTATCCTTATATCGTAAATTGACTTTTTGATAATGTTTGTGAATGAAGAAAAGTTTAAAGGGAAATTAATAATTACTGGAAACCTTACATACTGGATATCCATTAAATATGAGCGTATAGCTTAGAGCGTATTAGCTTTAATATCAGTATGGTAAATAACAGTATATTAAGGATTGTTATTAAATCAACGGTATTTCCTCCTATGCTTATGGTAATATATATCGATTTATGGAGGCTTAACGAATGTCGATCAAAGCTGGGTACGACGAATGGAAAACGTTTTATAATAAATGTAATAGCTTTGAAAAAGGTATACGAAACCCTGAAAATCGATAAATTCTGGTAAAATAAAGGTAAAGATCACCCCATTAACGCTATAAATAATGCCACGTTTAATAACTCTTTAAAAAGGTTTGTGGATAGTAATACGTTAACCGTAAGAATAGAGGATTACGTATACCACCCAATACGTGACGCGAAGAAACAGGGTTACCTTGGTAAACTTAAAAACTGCTAAAGTAGTAACGTTAATAGTAATAGTAGCAAGGGCGTTAATGGTAGTAGTCTGAACTACTAGTAAAAGGTATGTAATTGGTGTCGTACTTGATTTGCATACGTTTATGGCGAAAGATCTGTGTATGTAAATTGAGGAACGAAGGCCTTGGAGGGGTGGAGTAAAAGAGCTATAAGGGGCCGTAATTAAGATTGATTTTAGTACAGATTAATCGGAATTAATAGGGCTTTGGCTTGTTATTAACTTATGGCTTAAGGAGGAGCTTCAAAGGTTATCACCAATTGATGGTAAGCTACGCTAGCGTACAGGTACAAAACAAAAAGCAGCCAGTATTCGAATAACAGTTATATAGTATAGTTAAGTCAACTTTACTTGTAGTAAAGTTAATTGTACGTAATGCAAATTGACTGTAGTTTGTGGAACTGCATTGCAAGTGTAGTGTAGTAAGTTCTCATCTTAAAGTGGACCACAAGCCAAAGCATTTGGCCATACAAATTAGTGTGCAGAACGGCTAGCGGTCTGCTAAACTTAGAACTTACCACATCCATCAACCAACTAACATCAATACAACACCAGTTACTTCGACTACAGTGATTTGAATCGACTACGATGCAACGATGAAGGCCTACCAACAATTTATTTATTTATTTTGCTATTAAGTTTTTTATTTTTTCAGTCTTTTAGTAGTTCTTTTTTCTAAATTTACTATCACTGACCAGTGTTCTTATAAGGGGTGCTCCAGCTGCTACGAAATATTCCTATAAATAACGGCAGGAAGGATCGCAACGCAGGCTCTATACATGCCTATCGAGTCTGTTAGGTCCTGCGCCATCCGCTAAATCAAGATCTTAAGGTGCCCCGTAGCCTAAAGATTCGTAGGAATAAAATCTATAGCCCTAGTCTAATACGATAAAAGTGCCTTATTAGTCCCCGCCCCACGCCAATTTACGCCGGGGACATAATTATATAATCCATAGATAGGGCCTTAAAAAGATTAAAGTAATATAAAGTAAAACCTTACGTAATAAGGTATCAGCTAAGTCAAAACGCGCGTATGCGCATTAGGACTCGTATATTGATATAGGTGCGTATCTTAAGGTATGTGTAGCTATCCGTTACTGTAATAGCCCTTACCCACAGATCTCTATATACGAAATAATCCGAGTATTAAAACCCTATATAAAAGCGGAACCCCTTATTTAATTTTTCCATAACCCTAATTTTAACCGTTAATAATAAATCGCATATATATTAATACGTACCAAACTCCTCTTACGTTTTATACCATTAATATTTCAAACCCTTACGGTACTTTTTAACGATTTTGAAACCCGTATAAAAGTTATTTCATAGCTTTTTCGCGTAGAAACCAATTTATATGCGCGACGCGGTACTCGACTCACCTACCCCCCCCCCCCTCTTTACCCGAATATCTTCACACGAGCTTTACGCGCCCGTTTTAACACTTTTTCTCCTTTTCTTCCCACCTTTCCCCCCCCTCCATTTACCACTCCAATCTGCCCCCCTTCATCTCGCGGGGTACGAACTTATATTGGCTATATACATTTGCTTCTAACCAGGACATCCGACAACACATATATTAAGGACAGGGGTCCAGGCGTATAATACGTCCAATACGTTTATGAAATATTTAGGTGTCACATATAAGGTAAAATTAAAGAAGAGTAACCAATTATTATATGTTAATAGTAATAAAGTATAAGGGCGGGTACATCTTTATCGCCGTTAACTTTATGGGCCCCTTAACTGATTACCGCGTTGCCCTCGCCTCCGAGGCGTTATTTAGGCGTTTTACCGCGTTACGGAGGCCGCTTCGCGTTGCCGTCGAGGCGACCGAAGGCGGTGCAACGTAGGCGACAGCCGCGGCGTTACTAGGTCGGCGAATGCCTCCCTCCCCTAGCCTAGGGAAAACTAATGTTAAGGACAAAGATGACGAATTGAGTAAAGACGATACAAACTTTATCGCCAACGAGCTTGTAGCCGTTACCCCCATCCATTCGCCCCCCTCCCCTTTCGCCTCCAAACCTACCTTTGCCCCCGGCCTGTTCTCGAACTCCGTCCCTCCTCGCAGATAAAGTCGTAACCGTAAGGCGATAACCGTAAAGGTTTTGGTGACGGCGGTTGTAAATTTGTTCAATAAATAAGCTAATGGTCGTTATGTATACGTAGGGGTTTAGCCGGCGGGCTTAAAACGTAGTTATTGCCAGCGAACGTAAAATCGTACTTGTTATAGGAGGACGGTAAATACAGCCTATATAGGCTAAAATATATCGGTTTCCAATGACTTATAAAAAATAGGCCGTAATATATATAAATACCCGGAAATCTTTAGGGTTTACTAAAACCTTATATATATATACCTTACGTAATTACTACTATTCAACCTGAATAGAAGCCGAGTAATATATTAAATATAAAACAACTTATTCTCCGTTACATTAGGGGAAATAATTATAAAAGTTTAATAGCTGGAATCATCTGTAATAAAGTAAGAAGTCTCTGTATCCATACTTTATAGTTAGGAAACAGTATAAAAAACGTCGAGTAAACGACGGCACAAATAGAGTAAAGCCGTATTACTTTATTTTTCGGTACTTTAAACCAGGCTTGATTAAATAAATAAGGACTTATCTTTTATATTATAAGGATAAACTTTCCTTTTACTAGTTATATTACTTTTCTTTAACCGCCCTTAGGGGTGTTTCTATATAGGACTTTACTTTGCTTGCGAAAGGCCTATTATCTTCGTCTCAAAGTTAAAAAAGACTTAACGCCGACGTCCGCTAACTTATCCGCGATTTTGTTTTCACCGATACTTATATATCCTACATATCATCGTATTATAACCTAGTTCGTATAAAATTCGATTATCGTATGGAAATCCCTAAACGTTTATTACAACAAAATAGCTGGGTTTCCCTTAAAGTCCTATATAACAAAAATATTACTAACGTATATTATGATCTCACCTATCATAATATATATAACCGCATTTAAGCTGCGAAGCGCACCTGCGGCCTCGACATCGAATACGTATTTAATATAATACAATCCCCCGGATTCTTTAGTAATTGTACGGCCGTTTCGAAAAACCATATATCGGTAACTGACGTATCGTTACCCGTTTAACACTTATTCGAAGCTGTTGATAAAAACAGTAATATAATCCATACTAAAATTAAAATATTATATATTAAACGTAAACGTTATTTACGTTTTCATAAGCTCATATATGAAATACTTAAGTAATTTAGGTATATATCGGAATACTAATAATACCAGCCCTAAAAAGCTAGGAAACTTTTCATCGGCCGTAAATAACTTAGGCTAAGGCTTATCCTCTCGGAGTCCTCAGCTTATTTAAAGGGTTGCCTTTATCTTGTCGAAAACGTCATAAACCTCCAGCGTTGCTTGTAACTTAGCGGAACGCCTTAGGCCTTTTGTGGCGAGAACGGCGCCTTAGGCGCTGCTCAGGGGGCTGGGAGATAAGTATGACGGTATTATAAGTCGGGTCTTATTATTTTCTTCAACGATATATAAAGTAACAGGATATTGGTTATCGAAGGTTTTTAGGCGATACTCTAAATAGAGACGCTATTATTCGATTATTATCTTACCAAAAGATATATCGATATTCCTAAAGGTGGTGACGTTAGGTAAGGTCCTATATGACAGGTCAAATGTCTGCGCCGCGAAGACTAAAAAAATCGTAATATAGTCCTTCAAGGCCTATTATCTCCGCCCTAAATACCAGTTTTCGAAGTAATACATAAGTATAAACACGATAGCTGCGATAGCAGCCGTCCGTAATAAATATAACGGGGGCTCGTACATTATCTGTAATAGTCCCTTATGGTACCAAATAACCTTTAAAGTCTTCGTTACACGTTCCCTAACGTAAGCCAGTTCTAATAAGGTTTTATCGAACTAAAACCCTCATTATCGTATATTAGGGTACCTAACATTTAAAAAAAGGGTTAATAATTAGGTGAATCATTTTCGCTTCCATGTATATAAGTGAGTTGCCCCGTTTTACTAAATCCGTCGGTCCCTAACGCCCGGTAATACAAAGTAATTTAGATTTCTTGGGTATGAATATAAGTTTGTTTTTTATTACGTATTATTCGGGTTCTTTTAAATCAGTCTCGACGTCTTCCACATTACATTTTAAAAAGTCTGATATCCTTAGGAAAAACACATCGCTAATATATTTAAGATATACCTTAAGTATACCCTAGTAAAATACGCTATGTAAATTATATAAAGGATGAAGAAAAGAAGAAAACCTTATAAAGTTTTGTAATTAAATTATAAAAAACCCGAAGTCACCGATTAATATAGTATTTGTATTATTCTCCTTGTAAAAAAAACCTTTAATACAAGTAAATAAACTTCGGTAAAGCACTAATCGTTTTATATTTTGAATTATGACGTTATTTAATAATATATTAAAGACTATTTATACGTTTCGTAAAAGGATCGATATTATTTTCCCTATAATGGAAGTAAACTTAATATCGTAGTTAAAGAACGCAACCAGGTCGAATGTAAATCATTTAAGCGTTTCTCCCCCGTATTAAGGGCTAATGAAGCTCCATGTAATCAGAGATTAAAAAATCTTTCGGGCTATGATACGTTTTAGCCCTTTGAAGCAGACCGGTATTAATATAATAAGATTTCACTACCAACGATTAAAAAGGTCGCTGTTTTCGAGTTTTAGTATTATAAATACCTCCGATCATCTTTATACCTATAAAAAGACATCTAATTGTAAATTCTTATTATAAAAGGCACGTAAGGGTTCGGTTATTATATTTTAATACTCTTGTTATAACCCAAGCACGTTGGCGGGTCAGGAAACATGCCAGCATGCAGCTGAGCTACCAAGAGCCTGAAATCCAACACATCAGGCGGGGAACATCTTTTTGTCAGCACCAGACTAGGCAACCCTCCAGGGATAGGGTTATCTAGATCACAAGTGCTCACTGAGCCTCAGTGAGCACCGGTGAGCCTCAGTGAGCACCAGTGAGCCTCAGTGAGCACTGGTGAGCCTCAGTACTGAAGATGGTATGAAGACTATAGGATATAAGGACACGGTCAGCACCAAATAGATAGTATTTCCTTTATAGCTCTTCAGTTTTCAATCTAAGTATTTAGTCTACATATCTGAATAGCCTAACGGCTAATGATCATCCTACGGCACGAACACACATCTTCTTGATATTGCACATTTATTACCTCTGCTACTTTACTGCTAATATAAACCCTCTGATACCTTCTATTTATCTACGGGTATTTAGTGTGATCATTATAACTCTTTGAAAAAGCGGATTACAATATCGTCCGGCCCCTAAAGATGTTACGAATGCTTATAGTATTATGGCGAATCTCTTCCATTAAAATTTTAAACTATTAGGGGATAAAGTATTCCACCCCAAACCAGGTATTAAAGAAGTCATCGTAATATTTATAGTTAATGGAAAACCTATCAAAAATATCTATTAATAACGTTTAGAGTTATAAATAAGCGTTAAAAATAAAACGATTATCAGATTTAAAATGAGGGGTTTATAATGGCGAAGGGGACTTATACCAGCTTATAATACCGTAAAATTTCGTTATATCCGCGGCTTTATCGAGTTTAGTTTTTTATATACCGGCTTCGGCCTATTAAACCTCAGTAAAAAAGTTCCAACGTTCGATAAACCTCGTGTTGCGCGGCTGTACCGCATCCGCTCGCCTTATATACAAACTTAACTGGTCCAACTTGGAAATTAACCACTTTGTAACCTTAATGTAGGTTATAACGGGCCTATTCATGGCGTATAAGGCGTTTTAGAATAGTTTTGCGAAGGCCTTCGCCAACTTATATATATTCGTAACGATTTCAATATATTTACCAGGTAATAGGAACTTTAATCCAATCATAATTAAGTCTCTGAACCTTGTAAAACTCGTTCCCTGAATTCCAATACGCAAGGTGGCGGAAACGTATAGTTCCTGCACTGGGAAATACGTAAAAAGAACCTTGAAATCCGAACCGCAATTTAGACTAAATCGTACTATCATCGTAATCACCGTAATATTAGTAAATATAAAATCAAAAACGTAATTAAGCCGATACATAAGCATTTTTACCTCGCCGTTATAGTATATACTAGTCGTAAAAGCCTTATTATCTAAAGCCTAACCCCTTTAAGTATTTTTAAGGTAGGGTTTATCCGGTTATAAGCGAGGTCAAAGCTCCCCCCATGCGATACTTAGGTTTCGGATAACCAGGTATATACCTCATTTAATATAACATCCAAAAACTAGTGTTTATACATGTTAATTACATCGTAACCGTTAACCCGTAACTATAAGGAATTTCGCCTAAAGCTTGAGCGCATCTAAATAAAAATAAAGGTTGCACCTCACCTTATATACGAAAGGACCCGGAACCTAATTGTTAAAAGAAATTCGCGCCATATTTCACATCTAAAAGCATTCCCGCTCTAATTATGTATTAGGAAAAAAAAATCATACGCCAAATAACATTATATAAACCTTTACCTATTATCTCTTTTACTGTACCACGGTTTTTATACAGTAATAAAGTTTACGCTCTCATTAGTATAACCTATAAAAAGGGCTTGGTATACGGTTGTTAATTTGCCTACTTTTATCCATATAATCGTAAGACTTATATTTCATTTCGAAGTTCAATAACGCCTAAAAACTTTATATATAGTTACTGGGGGTGTACCTAGCATTTTATAGTATTAACGTCGGTTGAATCCGAAAAGGCAATAAGGTCCTTACTTACAACGGTACTCTTATTCATAGAGTTATATATGGAGTTTTCTAGGTTGGATGTAGCGATGTATAAAGGAGGAAAATCGGCCTTTTCCATAAAGATAGCCGAATCCAGTGTTATAGAGCCATTTACGTATTCGGTTTTATTCTTCTTTTCGAGCCGATACTGTTATTTGTCATAAAAGGTTTCGGTGCCATAGCATTTTCCGGAGTAACCCTAAAGGTCATAAGGCTTAAATGATCGAATGTTACTTTTAAAGTAGTAAGTACCTGTAATGTAGCCGCGCCGGCTAAAACGTTAGCCTTATTATTAGGTATTATATCCTGTATAGGCGCTATGTGGAGGACCGAGTTCTTTTTAACGAAGTACTACTGTATATTAGTATGAAAGCTTTCTGTTTTTCGGCCCCCTTTAGTTGCCTGTGGATTCGTTTCGTTAAGCCTAACGACGGTAACCTTTATGGTAAGTGTTTTCGTTACCACCTTAGTGTTATATTAGGTTTGGCTAAGGAATTTCATTTTTTTAACCGATACTTCGAAACGCGAATGTACTTTTCGCCTTACCGTTTTAAAATCGCTGGTTAACCTTCGTAAATAAACGGGTACAAGTCCTAATAGTTGTAACACTAAGGTAAGGCGGTTTAAAGCCCATATACGTAATTTCTAACTAGCATCGCGTATTTAGGATATTATATAAAACGGATGTAACGTACGTTAATACACTATTAGAAATACCTTTTTTCGTCAAATTATAAGTGGTAACGTTCATCAATCCCTCTTAATTACTCGTTAATATCGAAAGGGTAATAGAACCATAAGGGGCGTAAAAAGGATATAATTCGAGTGGTAAGGCCTATATCAACGTCTCATCCATGTAGTAACATATATACATTTATTAGTACGATCTCAGTTTAAAGTCGAATTTCGTTTTTTATTACCTTCAAAACTTTAATCGGAGATTTTTAAAATAGAAAATAAATAACGCGAAAACCCCCTTTTTACAGCGTACGTATACTATGTCAAAATGAACGTAGTAAAGGATCCACCAAATAGGTATAGTAAGGCTGGTAAGACGTCTTTGGAAAGAAGTTTATTCCTAGTACCTATTATCAGCGTAACGAATCGCGTACCCTGTAAGGATTCTATTTACCGATTTTATAAAGGCTAGGTCCAGTTATATTCGTTGAATAAGTGCGTATCGAAGAGAAAACTCTTTTACGTCCTTTTTTAGGCCCTTGGGAACTCTAACGAAAACCCGTATGTTTTTCTCCTTTACCGACCTTTGTAAGGCGGAATGTTACGTGTTATGGTGTTTCGAAAGGTTACGTATATAACTTTACTGGCCCTTAATATATGTCAAAGTCCTCTAAAGCGTAAGGAGAACCGACTCCCCATCACGTCTTAATACCGCGGCCTATATTAACGGCGTAAAAATCTTCGTACCCTTTACCGCTAGGCTCGTGGGTAATATCAGAACGGTTGCATACATGCAAGGGAAGAGCAAAGGCAAAGGTAAAAGGTGGGTTTTTAAAGGGAACTTCCGTGCCTATTTGTCCCTTATAAAGAACGAAGACTAGGGTTTCTTTTCTAGTTCGCCCGTTCGATTCGTTTGATGTCCGTTTGTCAGGTAGTTAGTAACGTACGTTACGATACGTAATACCAACGCGCGGTACGTCGGAAACCCGGGCCCGTTAAAACGTGTAACGAATATGTTAATATACTATTCATAGGCCTTATACATATATTCTCGAACCTCGAAATCGCGCTTTTATACATCAAGAGCCCTATATAGTGACTCGGTGTTAAAGCTATAGATGCGATACGCAATTATGTTCTATTTTGCCGCGGTAGGCCAGTTGTCTAACGCTTTTACATGGGCCTTTAAGTATTCTAAAAAAGTCGAGCATCCTTTGTAAGCGTGCTAACGGCGCGTGTAGTGGGTTGGATCCCTCCGGCGTTGGCTATGGAGGGGGTCATTGTGTCAGATTTTCGTTCGATTTTAACGGATTGTATGTATATCTAGGGATAGCACTGATAAATATGGGGGCCGCCCATGAATGTTTCGGGAAGGATATGTTAATTATTTAGTTATTTAGTCATTTAATTTTTGATTTAATTTTTCATTCATTTATCTTTCTATCTATTCATTTATACATTTATGTATTTTTTCATATTTTCATGTATTCATTCATTTATTCATTCATTTATCCATTTATTTATTTATTATTTATTTATTTTTGTTTATTTATTTATTTATTTATTTATTCATTTTTTTATTTATTCATTTCTTTTTTTCTTCATTTCTTTATTTCTTTATTTATTTATTTATTTATTCATTTATTTTTTCATGTATTTATTTACTTATTTATTTATTTATTTATTTATTTATTTATTTATTTATTTATTTATTTATTTATTTATTTATTTATTTATTTATTTATTCATTGATTTATTTATTCAT
>JASMMZ010000012.1:5196386-5346171 GCA_038502455.1 Anisogramma anomala | reverse complement strand
TTTATCTATTTATCTATTCATCTATTTATTTATTCATCTATTTTTTTATTTGTTCCTTTTATTTTTATTTTTTTCTTCATTTATTTATTTATTTATTTATTTATTTATTTATTTATTCATTTATTTATTCATTTATTTATTTCTTCCTTTATTTCCTTCGTTCTTTCTTTCTCTCTTTATTCATTTATTTATTTATCTATTCATTTTTTATTTTTTTTATTTTTTATTTATTTATTCATTTGATTTATTTCTTCATTCATTCATTCATTTATTTTTGTTGATAAGGTCTCCGATTATTCACGTGAATGTAAACGAGTAGATGAGTAATCGTGAAGATTGGTATTGAATTGTAGCATTAAAATAAGATACAGAAGGGGGGAAAGAGGGATTCAGAGAGTGTACGCCACAGGTGAGAGATTATAATCTCACACCCAGGCAGTGGCACTTTACTATACACTTTGCTAATCTTTCTTTTGGGTAGTGTCACTTTACCGTACATTTTGCCAATGCCACTTCTAGGTAGTGGCACGTTATTATGCACTTTTCCAATGCTACTTTTAGGTAGTGATACGCTTTTATATACTTTATAAGAATATATCTTGCAAAGTGACACGTTAACATGTACTTTGCAAAGGTGTAAATGGCAACATAGCCGCTTACTCAATATAATGATATATGGTAACATTTATATAGGTAATCTTTTCTTTTCCTATTAGAGCCTATATTATTTACTTAGTAATAACAGTATAATTCGTAACGGAGTCTATATCCGTCGCTTAGTAATAATAATATAGTTACGATCAAGTTTATAAATGTTTCAATTAGTAGTTTTCAGCTCCGGTATTAAAATTATAAAGGTTTGTATTAGTATATTTTAGCTGTGGTAATAATTATAGTAAGGGTCTGGTTGCTTTGGATAATTAGGAACGGTATAGTTATCAATAGCGTTTGTTATTAGTCACTACAGGAGTGTAATTACGTAGGTATTACAAGGGTGTAATTGCGCAGGGGTGATTACGGTGTTCCGCATTTGGGGGTTAATATAAAAAGATATATCGCTATCGGTCTAGGTAGAATTTCTTTTTTTCCTTTTAACGATGCGCTCCTATTGCTCACGTAAGTTCCAATTAATTAATCGGCGTAAATAAACTTAACCTATTATTCTAACTATATGCTTTAAAGCTCTTTTATAAGTAGGTTACTTAACTAACTCCAAATACTAATTGGTTACGTTAATAAATGCCGCGTAAAAATGGGTTGATAAAACGCCGTTTAACGCGTTTATATAAGCGAGAAAAGGCGATTATTACCCTAGACCGCTGCACCACTATCGTCGCCACCATCTCCACCCTTAACTCTGCATCCTTTAGCTCGATATTATTAATCCCTGCCTTTATTTTCGCCGCGTTTCCCGTCGCCGCCGCCAACTCAGCCACCACTCTATTTTCCCTCTTTTCCCCCTCCCCTCCTCCCCCTAACCCTTTAGGGTAGAAACGGGGAGCTTTTAAAGTTATAAACCTTACCCTTACCCTTTCCCTACGAGTGAGGACCTTATTACCCGTAAAGACCACCCCCCTCCGTCGCTGTAAACGTTGCTTAATGAAACTATAACGCAGTCCGTATCGTTAATACTCCCCGTATGTTACGCCGTACTCATATCTTTATAAACGATGTGGTTGAAGCCAAACTCCTTCGCCGCTTTGAGCTACGTTCCGCTAAGGTGCGCTGCCAAGCTTTTTAAACTCGTAAGGTGTTAAAGCAACGTAACCGGATTCATAACTATAGGCCGTTAATAGATACGTTTTATGTACCATATATCGCTTCCGCGGCCAAGGGCAAGTCTATTAACTATTATTACTAAAGTCAAGGTCAGTCGGTCCATTATCACCACTATAAATGTATTAGTAACGAATACGACCCTATTTCGGTAGTCTAAAAGCCATGGGCTGAAGTCGTATCACGTGCCCACCGTTTTGACGGTAAATTTACTTAAAACTTATAATCCTAACCGCGAACTTAATTCAATTTTTTTAAATTTAGCGTCCAAAGCGTTCACAAAAAGCAATTACTTTCGCAAATAACCAAAATAATCCAATGCTTATTTCTAATAAGTGTTAACCAGTGGACCAAAGAAATGGTAGCCGCTATCTCCACCTGAAAGCGGAGCTTACGTATATATTGTGTAGGCGAGTTCTATGACGTTTTTTTGAGTCGCTGTAAGAAGGGTAAAAACCCCCTTACGCTTCTACCTAAAGGTATACGGCTTAAAGCATGGGGCTACCCCTTCGGTAACGCCGAGAGCGGAGGTGATAACGGTAATATCGGTAGCGCCAGTATCATTGGGGAGGTTGGTGGGGAGGAGAATGGTAGGGATGCGACATCGCCCTCTTCCTTTTCTATTAGCAGCGATAAATTTATTATTTTCAACCAAGCTGGCGCGCCCGGTTCAATTGTAGTACAATATACAGTAATATAATTGTTTGCTAAAAGAATTTCGTAATATAAGTAATAAATATAAAATATAAAAAGTAAAAGTAATTTTAATAAGGTTGTAATGAATGAAATGAAGAGTTATAATATGTTGAAAGTAGTGCGAATAGTAATTTCAAATAGAGAAAATTCTGTAAAAGCGATGTTAATGGCGGATTCAGATCGCGAAACAAAATGTTCAAATCGGTATAAACGTTTGAAACAAAAAATAAGTATTGAATGTAAATTATAAAGTGTTATCTTGAATAGGGTAGTAAGACCTTTTTAATAATACTAACGAAAAGAGTGTTCTTGAATACAAGCGCCTTTAATATACTGCTTGGGACGCCTTCATTTATTATATCTATAAAGTTCAACTTCTTATCGATCCATCTTGTTTCCTTAATCTTGCGGCGTTTATACGATTCGCATAAAGTTGTGATATCGATTAAAACGCGCTTTTTATTCGTGATATCAAGCTTAATAACGAACTCGTAAAGTAAAAAAAGTTAGTGTAAACTATTACAGGAAGGGGGTTTAAATTGAAGTTTAAAACGATTATCTGGACCATTATTTCTATAGTAATTCCGAAGTTTAAACCTTTAATTATACCGTGAATTTCTGAAGTTAAAACGCTTTGGATATCCCGCTTATACTTCGTCAAAATTTGATAAATAATACTTCTATGAAGAGTAAATTCTTCCAAAGCTGGTATCTCGTTACTAAAAATAAAAAATAATTTAACTTACGAGTTATAATTGGTATTATTAGCGAAGGAGGGGTTAGTAAAAACAAAAATCTTAGTAGTATGTATATCGAACGATACAAATTGTAAATCCTATGTTAAATTATTATTTGCTATATAAAGTGTTTATCAAACACTTTGTATACGTTATCCGAAACGTTGGTTTCACATTACGTTACGACAGAAAGGTTAAATACCGCTTTCGGTGATATAACCAATACAACTTATATGCTATATACGCGTTAACATTTATATTCGACGGCCCGTTTTACGTTATCCAGGGCGATAAGAGTAACTTTATGTAATTGCTCCTTTTATATAAGGTTTAGAATACTATTCCGAAAAGTAATTATCGTGCCATCAAAATCAATTATACGGTTTTTCATTAGGTACGTTTAAGGTTTAGCTTTTAGACCGGCCTTTAAAAACTTCCTTTTTTTCACAGAAAACAAATCGTTACATATCTTTAACATATCATCCGTTTTATACTTCGAAGCGTAAAGCCTTTAAAGCATATTATTAAAACTTACTAGCATGAGTCGAAAGTCGAATTAGGTATTTCTAGACGTTTTTTATAATACCGTAAATGTATATTAAACTAATATATACCAGATTTAACGATTCCGTAAAGCGGTTTTATAATACGTAAAATCGTTTCGAGTAAGTAGTATTTCCGGATCTTTGTAAGCCTATAGGCGTATATACGGCGTTTAAGTCGCTTTGACCACTATATGAAAGCTTGTATAATATTATGAGGTTTAATATAAAGGTTGTAAGGTGTATGTATGGAGGCTGTAAACGCAAAAATTAAGCGATAGTTTGCTTATTATAAAATAGGAGATTAAGTTTTTTTTTTTACCGGCGTTATCGTATTCCTTAATAATAAGGTGGCTTTTTTCATAAAGTTTACCGGCCTTATCTTTCATTTCACAAACTATGCGTATGGGAGAGATTTTAAAGGTGTTATAAATAACCAATTGAAACCTTTTAAAGCGAAAGACGACTTAATCGATTAAAGTAACAATTCCCGTTCGGGTAAATTGCTTAAATGATATACCTGTGGTGATGATAATGCTTTTTCGGCGAAGCTTTAATCTCAACTTATGGCCTGCCGTTTCATTTTATATAATAAAGGAATCCGTAACGAGGGCATTAAAGTATTTTTAATTTTTAAAACTAGGTTGGCGACCTCGGCGACGTGGTGTTAATACTGTTGATATAGTTATACCGGTCTTCTACGGTAGTAAAGGATTGAAAATTATATTCGAGAGTTTTATTGAAGTTGGGGCCGGTTTGAATCCGTTATCATAAAAATAATTTCGTCGGTACAATTAGGAAAATTACGGTTTAGGGCCGCTTTTTTTCTCCTTTTCCTTTTTATACTCTTATACTATTATCTAAGGGAACGAACTTATATCATTGAACAAGTTTACGAATATATAGTGCCCTTTGTATCCGTTAATTTCTCATGGTTTAGTCGATCCATCCTTCGTTTTTCAAACTAGAACTTTAATCTATAGTGGTAAGTTTAAACCCCCAGTTTTACGCGAGCCGTTACTTGTAACTAATACTTTCGAAACATAATTTTTTGCACATAGGAAACGTAATTCCATTATATACTTTTCCATATCATTTTCTCATTATGTAATTGTTAGGGATAGTGCGAAATCTGTATGAACTTTGAGCTAAATACCGGAAATAAAGAGCGTTAAAATAAACCTACTTGGACCGCATATATTATTTATAACGCTAACCATTAATTAAAATATTGGTTCCTCAAAACCAATACCTTTCAATTCCTTAAATAGTACTATATACGCTCTTTTAAAGGTTCCATAATATTTTTTACCCTTCTAAATACCCTATAGTGCTTTTACTAGTATTTATTTACGCTTATTACCGGAGATTCGAATCCTCATACGCTATTTTGTCCAGTTGAAGATCGAGTTTATGATGTAATTGATCCAATTCGAAGGTTATAAATAAACGTTGAACTAGTAATTTACTAAAGTATTTCAAAAGTCTGTAATAAGAACGTTCTACCTAAATTTCGCAGCCTGAAAAAATATTACTACGTTGATAACGTATAATACTAAAGGGTCATTAAGATATATTATATCCACAATTACCTCGTGGTCAAAGTTTACATAGTTTTTCCAGCAGAAATTTAACTGCCATAAAGCTTATAAATATAGCTAACACTCGGGGTAAAACTTTTCGATAGCTTTAAACATTTTCTTTCCTATATTTGTATAACATCCAATGTATAGTAGCTGTAAAAGGCGTTCCGTAACTAAGTATCCAAATCGGCTGTATAATATTCGTAATTCCAGTTATATTAGGTAAACGGTTTTAATTATAAGTATTTTGGAGAAAAACCATAGGTATAAAAACTTAAAACGAAACGGTACGGGTATGCTATTCGAAGCGCTAGTAAGTTAATTAGTCGTATTGAGAACCTCGATTTCGAGCTTATTTAAATGAACTAACAATAATGAAAATAATTTTTTTAAGTTTATTACGTAAAACTTAACCGGTTCGGATCGTGTATTTTTAGCAACCGTACTAAGTAACGACGCTTTATCTTTACGCAATAGAACTTTTCGATCTTTTTTTATGCAGTGGAATTGAAATTTCAAAAATTCCGCCTCGAACCCGTTTAATTATCGCTTTCCGAAGGTTAAAATTTCTGCCGCGCCAGTATTAGGTATAATACCTTAAAATCGGTCTCTGTATCTATCCGAAAATATAAACTACAATACCATTTAGGCGTTGAACACTTTAAATTCACAGTCTATGCTTACGTTCTATAAAAAGAAGGTATCGTACAAGCTGGCAAAAATTCTATGGGAGGCTTCGTTATCGTAAAATAATGAATAAGTATCATTTCCTTTAAAATTTTACTCTTTAGAAGTGTCTTAGTAAGGGTAGGAATTGTATTTATGGTTCTCTCTTAAGTATTTGGCCACGTACGTTTCCAAATTATTTTTCGTTTAGTCATTAAGTAGATGATCTTCCTAAAACTAACGTTTAATCCGAATTCACTCGTATACTAGGTAACGAGTAAACTAATAACTAGCCTTATCGTATATAATATAATGTTTCTGGAAACCTATTAAACTCTGTACGCTTTTTCGTAGGTACTGTTATAAATGTGATAAGTTTCGCCCTTAATTACAGGTTTGTTCTCGATAATAGTTATTTTACCTTCGGTTTCCAGGGCTTCCTCCACAATCTTTCTCTTTTCGGTAATCTTACTTAAAACGTTCAATTTATTTTAGGTATACTTTAAAATTTCGGTTCCAAACGTAATGGATAGCTTTGGCTAAGTTTAATTTAGTAATGTAAACCTTACTTTTAATTTCATCGGTTACAAATACTAATCCTAAGCTTCTTTATCGAAGTATCAAGGTTTTAAGTAATATTTTTCGGCTCGTATAAAAAGCCTTTAAGTCTTTCTTTGTGCTTAAATAATATATGGTCGAAGTTTGTGTTTTCGCGGTATATTTTTGTAACTACGTCAATAAATGATTTATTTCCCTTGTATGTTAATTCGAACCCCTATTCATACTTTTAGAACCTCGCTTAAAAGATGTTAAACACGTTTTAAAAGATTTTATCAACGTTTTTACGCTAACTTATTACGTATTACTAGGTAATTTTAATCTAGTCTTCATCATAAGGTTCGTTTTCAATTTCCGTATCGAAATACAATTTTAGGCGGTTCAAATTCTCCGCGAATATATTCAACTACGTAAATTTGTGTTTATATAACCCTATAATTTGCCTAAGTAGGATACCAGGTAGAATGATATAAAATTAGAAATACTAGATATCCATTCTTTTCAATGTATTTAACATTACTCGTATTTTATTATCGAATACATCGTATAGTTCGCCGTTATAGTTTTCATCTTTTTTTTATAATTTAGCGAAGGTTTTAAGTTTTATCAGATATCTCTTATCAGTTAGGAAGCGGTATGGTTAGAGGTTACGGTAAAATGTTGTAATTTATAGGTATCAAGTTACAAGGTTCGTATTATCGTTTTATGCCTCTTAGTATATTACCGGGAAGGCCGTTTTCCTTATCTAGACCTTTTTCATTTTGATAAATCGGGGTATTTACTATATCCGGAAGTAGTTTTATCGTTATCTTCATTTAAAAGTACGTTCCGGCAAAGATTCCTTTTCGACCTGAGTCGTAGATGATCTTTATAGCCCTTCCTATTTTTCTGTTGATTTTTTCAACTCTGTTTACACTTCACAGCATATATTTAACCTTACTCAACTCCTTAATCTCTGTATTTACAAAGTCTTTTCCTGTATCTTATCCGTTATTTTAAAAGGCTGGTTTTAGCGCTTTTACAACCAATATCTTTTCACGAGTTTCACGTTTATTACTTCATCGTCGGTTCATTTTGATATTTAAGTGAGCTGGGCCGTTGCCTACAATACTTCTGCCATACGGCTATCATTAACACACGTCGTATTGATGCCTTTACTTCGTAATTATTCACGTAGAATTTTTGAAATTATGCCATCTACTGTACGACATATATTTAACGTTAAATTTGTAAAGTCCTCCCTAAAATTATCAAACAAATCGAGACCATCAATATCTCCATTATAAAAGTTAAAAATCATATTTATAACATAAGTTGGAATAGTACTTCTTACAGTGCAGTAGGTCAACTTTACTTACAGTAAAGTTGACTATACTAACTGCAAATTGAGTATATTGTTTTTTGTGGTCTTACCGTTTAGGGTGTAAGTCGAGTAAAGTATGCCACACTTCACACTACGGCACGGGCTAAACAATTGGCTATACAAATTACAGTGCAGATCAGCTAGCGGTCTACCAAACCTAAAACAATATATCTACCATTTGACCACGCAATACTACTGTTACTTCGACTAATCTAATCGAAAACGTTATAACATCTAAAGTCTTACCCATACTGATCAGTACGTATTAGGTTAAACATAGATTGGTCAAGTAAAAGAAGATGCTACTTTCAGTTATTATGCTCTGCGTTATCGTTAGAGTAGAGACAAGATTTTTACGAAGAGCCTTTACTACTGTGTCAGTTTTTATGTAAATACGTAAAGAAGATCTCTAGGATACGCCAGTCTTTACGGCAGACTAGAGGTAGCGACGGTATCGCTATTGAACACATTAAGAAATTTTCACATATTTTTCTTAAAGATGCTAAGATTAACTATTACAGGTCTTAAAGTTCAGTAAGTTTTCAAACGGCTAAGTTAGTACTACTACGGGTACTACTACTTCAAAAACAACCAAGTTTCATAGCCAAAACAACGAATAACCTTCTACCTTTACCTACAATAACAAACGACCTTCAACCTTACCCTCTACACTAAACCTTTGTCTTTACATTATTTTTTTACTTCCCCTATGCTAATTCAACTGTCAAAACAACTACCCTAAGCTAAAAAACCGAAATTTGCCAAGTCGCTCCAAAAAATACCACGTCGCGCGACTCAACGTCAAGTCGCCAAGTTTCTACACCCAAAGACCACCAAGTCCCTCATTCCCCAAGCCTTACACCACCCTAAACCTTAAGATAACACCTACTTAAGAAATTCAAAAGGGGATTGATGCCTTAAGATCTTTTTTTACGAAGCTATAAGATAAAAATCTTTAGGGGTAAGAATTTAACGAAAACTCGATCGAAAAACACCTTACCAACTTCATCGACTATTACATTGTTGAATACAACGGAGGTAATAACCTTAGCCATTTCTTCCGCAAATTTAATACTATCTTTGGTAACTAAACCATTAATATATGGATTTTAATTTAAAAAGGGGTGAAGTTAAGGCTTAACTTAAACATTAAGTAGTATTATATTTATGGACCAATTTGAGGTAATACAAAGCTAATGAAACAACTCTTCAACTTAGACTCACTTAAAAAATACCATTAAGAACTAAGTTTTAAAGGAAAGCGTAATGAAGACCTTTAAAACCTAAACATACGGTTTAGGGTACCTTTCCTTTAACCTCAGCTAAGTTTAGCCTTTTAATGCGCTGGCGATAAGAACCCTGTTAAACTGTTCGACAGCCCAACACCTTTAAGCAAAAGCACGGAGTATTCCCTTAATGGCGGTAAAATACGTAAAGCAATGACCGCTTATGCGGCCAAAGAGATTGACGTCAACGCTTTACATTAGTCAATTAAGTAAGATCGTTAAATCTCTTAAAACCTTCAGGTCCCTCTTACCCTCTAACGCTTGAATTAAAATCGCTAAGCTTCTTCAAAGACTTCCTATAACAGGTTCGCCTATACGTAAAAGCCTACCACATGTCTAACCACAAAAATATACCCCTCGGGCTAAGCAACGAGCAATTACCCTTAATACTGTGCCTCGGCGGCTCTAAAACTTAAACTGCCAAAAAACACTATTAAATATTAGGATAACTATCGTAACTTGCCCCCAAAACCTGTCAAAATAGTTCACATTGATGACAAACCTTTTACGAACTTCGACGAGATCTGGAACAATATAGAAAAGGATAACAGAAAGCCTTATAACCTCCCCGATATAAAGATAGTACTTTTTTGAATATTTGTAAGTAGATAAAGATTCCTCCTTTTATTTTTCACTTACTATTTTCTTAAATTACTACAAAGTATGTCAAAAACTATTACTTAACTTTCTTAATCCACATAACTACATTTCGAAAAATCTAGAACGGCATAAAGAGCTACTTTGAATACGACGTCCACCTTAGGAAATATTACACAGATTGGGCTAATACAAGGTAAGTAACAATAATAATGAAGAAAAGAGAAGAGAAAATACAAATAAATTTGTTTAATCAGATAATTAACATGTTAATACTATATTAACAAGTAATAAGGAAAACCTTCGCTGGCGAAGCTATACGTCACGAGCAGATATGGGTAACAGTTAAGGGTGTTAAGGAGTTCGAATACGTATTATAACGCCTAAATACTACCTACGAAGGCTTTTTTAACTAGTTACGTTCCTCGTTTACAACTCTGATAACGCGTACACTAAATTCGCTTAGTATATACCCTTAAGCTGGCAACTTTCCTAATATGGATATAAAAAACCTTATGGTAGTTAATTACGTGGACCGTAAATACGGATATGGGCGCTCTTAATGCTTAAGATTTGATCTAACGACTACAAACTAAAGGTAATAACTAATTTAACGCTAATAAGGCTAAGACTTAAGCGGATATATTAACCGCAAACATTATCATCGTAATAAAAGTGAAAGATGTTAAATTTATAGTAAGTTTAGCTATTGGTTAACTAGTTACACCTCAATAAAACAAAACAACAAAAAGTTAATATATCATATTAAATACCCTACCACTTCTAAATAAGACTACTTGAATCAAATCGCAGACTTCGTGGGCGATAATCTAATTAACGACGATAATACCCCTAAGCATATTAAGTTGCATCAATATACTTCTCCTTACACGGTCTAGTAACTAGCCGACCATGCCTTTCTATATCGCCTAAGTGGTAAAGACCCCTACCTTTTCCCTAATCAAGTTACTAACCCCTTATACATCTTTAACCTTCGTAATAATTACGCGGACCATAAGTTTTAAGGTATTATACCAGATTCCGGGGCATCAAGAAAATTAAAGAGATTATTAAGAATATATAGTACTATGCATGGAAAATACCACGGTTACTAAAATTAATCGTTACGATATTAGAAACGCCAAAGTTAGCTTCAAATTAGACGAACAAGTATCGTTACTGGGGATAACAGTAATTCAAACTGTTATAGAATTAGGTACGTTTTACATCCTTAAATCTCTTACTCCTTTACTTTTTTGATTAAAGGATATAAAAACCCTAGGTGTTAACGTCGACATTAACGCAAACAAACTAATCAAAAACGGTTAGAAGTTTCTTCTTACCTTTAAGTGAAGGAATCTATAGTTTCATTTTTAAGAGCCTAAAGTAGTAGTATTAAATCTAAAGTAATCGGAGATACGTTAATTACATCAGCGCTTTGACCACCCAGTCGTCAATAAGCTATACAAAGTCCTAAAGTCCGTAAGGCATAAAAATATGAAATACTTTGACCTAAAAGCCATCTAAAAGCTTTACCATTACTGTTAAACACATACCTAAGCCACTTGCAGATTTAACTTTATATTAAAAGACGATAAGGAGTTTAATTACAAGGTCTTCATTAATGTGTTTTACTTAAATAACAGGTTTATTCTTTACTTAGTTGACTCTACAACCTCTTTTTACAAAGCTAAGTTTCCAAAGTCCTTTTCGAAAAAGAATAGGTGAAAAATGCAAGAAATACTATAAATTGACACGTACCTAAACCCACCTAATATCGTTGTCTATAAGTGTTGTATCAACATTATAGCAGCGGAAATTTAAATTTTTGTCAAGATAATGGATATTCAGTATAAATGGGTACCTGTAAAACTCTATTAAAGTATTACAAAGGTTACAACTGAATATAACCTACTTTGCCGAGCCTATAATATCCTTACGCTAGAAATTGGAAGCTTTAGAGATCCGGAGACACGCCTTTAAAAGGCGGTAAAAGGCTTGAACGATAATATGGGCCTTAACAGCCTAGTTCCAAAGTTATTGGTTGTTGAGGTGTATCCACGCCTAATAAGTAAATCACCTCCATTAGCAAACACTTAAAAGCGAGCTACGGCTTACGGCAAAGCACAAAGAAAACTGCGAGAAGAATCGGTATGCCTCCAGGTTAACGATGTCCTTAACACTAGAAAAGACCCTAAAATAACCGACGTACTTACTTTTCCATTACAAAGTAAAGTCCTTATATGGTGGAAACCGAGCAAATAGAAAAGCCCATATAAAATCTTAAGCATCGCTAACTCTAAAGTAATTATTAAAATTACCAATGATCCTGCAGCTTTCCGAATTACTTGAGTTAAGCCCTATAATAAATTTACTAACGATAAAGGTCCTTGAGTTTAACAACCGAACTAATATAACCCTCCTCCACTCATTATTGATAAGCCAATAAAATTTCGCCGACGCGGATGACTCCCGAAGAAAAGGAAAGTTAAAGAAGAGGAATATATACCGGGTAGCATTTATGATACTGTTTGGGTAAATAGAAAAGAAAAGCATAACAAAGACTTAATACTAAAGCTCCGAGTATAAGGTATTATTGAAACCTCCGGCAAACCTTTCAAAGAAAGCGATAAGGTCGGAATTAATGGCTTACTAACTTGAAAAACATTATAATTTATACCAAATGCCGATTTTAACCTCTAAGATCCAAACGTCACAATCTTTAAGTTGAGGTTTATTTACGAGATTCAAGGCAAAACCAAGGGATTTGTAATGATCAAATTAAATACCTGTGAGTAAATAGAAGGTGTCAGGGGGTTTATGTTAGCAGTAAGGTAGCAGAGGTAATAAAGGTGCAATATCAAAAAGATGTTTATTCGTACTGTAGAGTGATCACTAGCTGTTAGGCTATTCAGGTGTGTAGACTGAATACTTAGATTGACAACTGAAGAGCTATGAAGGAAATACTGTCTATGTGGTGATGACCGTGTCCTTATATATCCGTGCCTTCATACCGTCTTCAGTACTGGATCGTTTGGATCACCGCACTGATCCCACGAATCTAGTGCTACCTCACCTTTGATCAGTAACTGATCCATACTGATCCATTACGTAACTTAATTAGTCACCTTGCTTATATAAGAGATGTTCCCCGCCTGATGTATTAGACTACAAGCTCTCCGTGGCTCAGCTACATGCTGGCTTGTTTCCTAACCCAACCGTTGTCTGGGTTATAACAGGATGGTCGTACGAAAATCCACGGCTAATCACCTAGTGATACGGCGATAAAGACAAAAACTGGATCCTTACGTAATCTCCAACGATTTGAAGGATCAACTAACGTTTAGTAATCGCTTTGATAACAAGTTTACTAGTTAGGACTAAAGGAAAATTTAAGTTTAATAACCGAAATATAACATAAACTTATATGTACCTAGTAATGGATATATAGCGAATCGTACTACTGGAATCTTCATAGGAATTACGGCCTATTTAACCTCCAAGAACGGTAATACGATATATCAAACCTTTATACGGATTAGCTGAGACAAACCTCTACTAATTCCTAACCTACTAGTTGAACTTATAATCACGATTAGGGACAAAGTCTTTAATATACGACCTGTGCTTACTAGTAACGCAAAAAGCCGACTTTAGCCTAATAGGTATATAAAATAACGATACACTTTTCTTCGTAATAGCTAACTTTATAATATCGAAATAATAGGCGATTAAAGACTTTAGGTTTTGAAATTATTAGCTGGTAACAACATTGGCAAAAGATAATCAATTTGACTTTAACGGATCGTCGATCCGTATACTTGGTATTAATACTAGCCTCAGTTTTTCCTAAAAGGGGCAAAATACTTATTTAGTAATAATTAACAAAAAAAATGCAACTAATACCCAACGGTACCTAAAATAACGTACCCGTGGTAGTTATATTACCACTCTATGTCAACCGGAGATTCTTTACGACCTTTATATTACGGCGCAAGTACAAGATCCAATAGGTAACGACTGTAACCGGATTAATAAAAGGATTAAATGGTAAATGCGAAATTTAAACCGAAAAATCAATATAATTCTAATCGACTGGGCAAAAGCCAAGTTAATAATCTTAACGGATAGATCTTTTGTAAATAACACCGATCTGTCGTTACAAATCGGCTTCCTAAAAGCACTCGTCAATAAAGATAAACAGAAAGACAAACTTAAAATTATCGATAACCTAATACACTAAACCTCTCAAATGTAAAAATATCACACGAAGCGTGCTAGCTTCAGAGGTTTACAGCATAGTAGTAGACTTTAATATAGGTATAGCGTTATGGAAATCTCTTAAAGTTATCACCAGGCAGCTTAAAATTCCTTAAATCCCAGTGGTAATTAATACTCACTCAAAAATCCTATTTGAATACCTTTTGAAACTGGGAACTACCAGCGAAAAACGCCTAGTAATCGACATAATAATACTTCGCGAAGCTTACAAAAGGAGGGAGATTAAGTAGTTCTTACGAATTAACGGTGAAAAAAAATCCTACTAACGCCATAATAAAGGCATCGCCGAAAAAAGCCCTGAATAGGTTTATGGACAGCAGCAGGCTGATCATACGCATCGAAAGCTACGTTGATAGGCCGCCCGGAAAACCCAGATTACTTGGAGGCGGTCAGTGATATGCCGACGAACTGAAATACTTCTAGGGAACTAATAATAGCAACTTATTTGATTAGTACGGCTAAAGTGGAGGTTTATTAAGGCCTGTGACGGCAGAACTTTTAATAGGAGTTGATAAACTTGGACCTTGGAACCATGGAAAAATCGAGGCTAAATAGGGTCAAATTAAGTGCAATTGTGTACAACTTGATGTGAAAGTCAACTGGAGTTAACAAGGGTCTGGCCAGTTAAAGATAAGGTAATTCAGCGGTAACCGGAAGGATTGGTCAACTATACTAGCGTGCGTGCACAAACTAAAAAGCCGCTAGTATTGGAATAGTACTACCTACAGTACAGTAGATCAACTTTATTTATAGTAAAATTAACAATACTAACTGTAGATTGAGTGTATTTTCTTATATATGTTTACTATATTCGATGTAAACCGAATATAATATACCACACTTTACACTAGGATATGGGCTAAGCAATTGTCCATAAAAATTACAGTGCAGACCGATTAGTAGTCTGCCAAACCTAGAACAATACATTCACCACTTGACCACGCAATACTACTATTACTTCGACAAATCGAATCGACAACGTTGCTATGTTTAAAGCCCTACCAACAACATATGTATTTACTATAAAAGGGTCTAAATTCTCTATTAAAGCTTCAATCTTGCATTCTTACAAGGTAAGGTCCAAGTGTTTTAAAATACTCTAACGAGACGATGTGTATCCAAACAAATAATCCATATATTAACTAACTTTATTTAGGGTTATGAAAATTAAAGTTATAAATATAAAACCAAGAAGTATACCAAAATGTTTAGGAAGCTAAATTATACGTTCACTGAAAATATTAAAACGGTATAAAAATTGGTATTATATAGTAAGTGAGATATGGATACGCTTAAAATACAGTATTTAGAAAGGTTTGGTCTAAATAAAAGTATATTATATGTAAAATGAAAGCGAATAAAACGTGGTAAAACGAGTAGAGTAATGCGTTTTAGCGTTTACTAATACTGACAAAGTTCAGAAATATAATAAAAATAAGGCATAACTACAGGTTAATCAGGCGTCATAAATTGGGTTTTGAGTGCTTCATGAACGTTACACCAGCTAATCTGCTGGTAAACTTAAACGTCATGATTGATAAATTAATATAAGTGGTATAAATCTAACGAGGAAAGGCGAATAGTGTAATAGAAACGAGCAAAAAGAAATATAGGAAGGTATATATATAATACTCAGCTTTCGTTTGGTAAAAGGTTTGGATATCATGTTATAGACGCTTTTAATATTTACAAACGGTTTAGGTGTTATATTTTAGCCGCTTTCAGAGTTTCGTAATCGGTTTGAGTATCACATTTTTAGCTGCTCCTAAAGTGTGTAAGCGGATTAAATATTATATTTAAACCGGATAGGTCCTAACAAGGAGTTTCGAAATATAGTAATCCTGGGTTACGTATGTTATTACATAATAAAACGGTTTTTTTTTTTTAAAAAAAATGCCCGAATACATTTAAAGCGTGAAAGATAGTTAATGGATAAAGTAACAAGGCTTTCAATAAATAAAGCACTAATTTTGTTCATAATATCGTACTAAGATTTTTTTTCTTAAAGTTACTTCGAATCTTATCATTTTGTTACGTTTTGGGTTTTAAAGGCGTTTCTGTGTAGTTTTATGTATCGGTGTAATTTTTACAAGTTGTAGTTTCAAAATACAAATAGTTAGGATCGTTACAATATCCCGCTATATCTTTTCTTTCCTAAGCTATTTGTAGTCGACCTAGTCGGCTACTAATTAGTGTCAGTAAGGTTTTTGCCTATTTTCGTAAACTTAAAAGAGTGAAAACGTAATCGTAAAGATTGGTATTAAATTATAGTAATGAAATAAGATACTAAAGGGGGGGGAAGAAGCATTCGGAAAGTATGCGCTACAGGAGGTTATAACCCCTTACCTAGGCAGTGGCACTCTACCATATACTCTGCTAGTCTCCCTTCTGGGCAGTGAGACTCTACCGTGTACTTTGCTAATACTACTTCTTGGCAGTGGCATACTATTATGCACTTTGCTAATGCCACTTCTAGGCAGTGGCACGCTATTATACACTCTTCAGGAATACATCTTGCAGAGTAGCACGTTACCATGCACTTTGCAAAGGTGCAATCTGCAGCGTGGCCGCTGACTAATTATAGAGATATATGGTAATGTGCATAATTTCTTTCTTTCTTCCTTCCTTTATTTATTTATTTATTCATTTTCCCATTTTTTATTTCATTCATTTATTCATTCATTTATTTATCCATTCATTTATGTATTCATTTATTCATTTCGTTCTTTCAAAATCATTTTTCTTTAGTTATGTTTTCACTTTTTTTTTCAATTATATCGTTATTTCTTTATTTATGTATTTTTTTATCATTTTTATTTTATAGTCGTTTTATTCATTCATTCATTTCATTTTCTATTAATGTATTTAATTATATATTCATATTTTTATTTATCCATTTTTAAGATCTCATTATCTTTACCTACGCTACTCTCGCTTAATGGAGCCTTTGACTTTACGTTAAATACTTAGTTATTTACGAAAGACTTATTTCGATACACTACCCGCTTAATGGTATACCTCATCCTACGATTCCTTTACACTTCTTGAGTTTACGGCCTATAGCAAAAAGGTAATTCTTTGAACGAACTTTAGAGTATATATTTTTCATTAACCGGGTTTTCAACTAGGATATAAGTGTTTTACAATTCTTTTACTCTTTCCAAACCGTTATAAGATCTCCGAAACGAATAGATGTCGAACGGTAACTAAAATAACCGCATAATACGGCCTGGCTAAAGCTACAATTTTCACGCCCTTACAGGTCTCTAATCTGTAAGGTACCTTAGGGTTTTATTTGAAATTTTGGCTTGACGTTCGATTTTTAGTAAAGGTCTTTATTTTTAATTCCGATTCATAAATATAGGTTGTCAATTCAAGTCTATGAACTTTGTTTCATTAGTATATTTGGTCGAAATCCTTTTTCGAAACACCTAGTAATATCTGATCTCTTTTTAGTAATACGTGGACAAATTTATATAAATATAGTCTATATTTTTAGATTTTTGTACGTTTATAGCACGTAATAAGGACTCATACGGTTGATCATAAACCCCATTAGAATTCAATGCATACATATAACACATTGGTCGAAAATTGACCGCAGGTCTATAGTATTAGATTACAACTTTATATATTTGTTTTGGTTATGGAGAAAGCTTTTGTTTTTAATATTTTGTTCAACGGATTGTACGTTATAACTTGTAAATAGGAATTTTCGAATAGGGTTGTTGTTGTAGGGTAAGAACAGTCAAGATGCAAGCCTTTCTTCCAGAATATGTACTTTTGATATTAGCGAGGGCCGCACTATACTGGCTATATAGTGAGACCTACCCAGCCATAATACACTACCAACAAAGCCACTATGAACATCTCATACAAAGAAACAAACATACCTCATATACGGGGGGTAATAATTAGGGGTCGAAGGTTTTCTATTTTTGTTTCCTCCTCTCCTTAATGGCCCAAAACTATAAGGATGTAGCTAGCAAGACAGATGCTATGGCTTGGATCGCGGCGCGTTTTTCGTGTCACATTACCAACATCGTAACGGTGCGTACCCTCGCTACCACTTTTTAACAAAATAATATCATTACCTTCATTTCAGCACAAAAGATACAGATATAAGTTACACGTATTCATTATTATGACATTTCAATGAAGCCGTTCTCTTTTAATATAAAATGATTGGTTATTTAAGTTTCTTTTTTTAGAATAGGTTCACATTTATCTTTATTTTAATATTACTTTACACAGTACTCCAATTTATATGCTTTAACTTTTTCTAAATTCAAGAGATTTATACACGTAACTACAATAACTTTCGATCTTTTCATTTGATTATAAACTTAACTTTACACGTTTTTTTCATCTTAAGACTAATAATCGAAGGGAAACATATTATATGGAGTGAGTACAATCTTGTTACTAGTTTTGAGGTTGAAATGAATAATACATACGTTCTATCAAACCTATATTATAATGGTTTTTATTAGATTTAACGTAAATGAACGCTAGTTTGCAACTTTATAAACCGTACTTCTTGTCCAATAAAGGTTATAAACCCCGGCCTTTTTGGTTAAGTCTTGGGATTATAAAGAACCCTAAGGTTTTAATGGAATATATTGTCCAAGACTCGGGTCTTTCGCACTACGTGGAACCTTTTTTAGACATGTATTGAATTATGATCTCTCCAGCCTGAGTTTATAGTATTTTCTTGGTAGCAAGATCTCGGAGTAATGCAGTGATGGTAATTAAAACAACAACTAGGGCTTAATTAATCTGGACATGAAAAAACTTCAAGTTTGTCAGTTGATTAAGTAAACACCCGATTGAAAATCCCCTTAATACCAGTAAAAGTATTATTAAACCTACAGAAATCCTGGATAAATCCCTTAATACACTTAACTCATTTTAATATCTTTGATTCCAGCAGGTTTAATAATAGTATCATACTTAATTACAGGTAAAAATAGACTTCACGTACGAATTTAGGATTCGTACAACTATTGGCTTTTTCTTTTTAAATTCTGTTGAAGATAACTACTATGTTCATCAAAATTAATCTTTCTAATTCAAAGACCCAAAACAACCGTACGTTTAGTATAATACTTTTCCTCATCGATTTATTATTATAATGAATATGAATTATATAATGATTACAGATTTCATCAAAATTTGGGGTAGGAAGGAAAAGTATAAAGATATTTTATATAATCCTTTAAATATCAAGTTACGATCGTTCTTCCATATTTTCTTTTAAATAAGGACTAACTTACTAGGTTTATACTCTTTATATTCCAATATTCCTACTGGTGAAGCGGAGGAATATGACCTTAGTTACTTGACGAATTTTTTTCCGCCAAATTTATAATAGTCCCAAAGATTATTATTAACACGATATTAATATATCTTCATATTATAAAAACTGGAATATCATTACGTGGTTGCAAATATTAAAATATTAAAAAATTCAGAAATAAATATAGACGTCCTTGATCGAATGCTCAATATGTTAAATTTATACTAACAAATGATATAAAATATGGGAGCTCTAAAGTTCATATTATGCTAACAAGTTCGCTAGTCCATCACATAGGGTGAAAATTTAAATATGCCGTACAATATTTAAACATCACCTTTAAAGGTTTTTTTTACTAATTACTTTTCTCGTTTGCGACTATAATGATACGGGTTCCAAATTCGGCTGGTGTATACCCTTAAATCTACAACTTCGCCAATTAAGACTATAATAAAAACCTTATATTGATTTACAACATTAATCATAAGTAAAATGAATGAAAATAAGTATACGACTAGAATATTTCATATTATAAACCTAAATAGTAAAGCTTATAATGAAAATACTTTAACTTGAACCTAAATTAGCAACTTTAGTTACTTTGTTAAAATATTGTCGAGATGTATTGAATTTTTACTAAATACAATTATTAGGTAATACGTTACATTGTTCTTAAATACCAATCTAAGTTTATCATATATGATACTTTATACGTCTTTATATTGAAAATAGAAATATATCAAACGTGTTTCTCATTTTGCAGTTATCGACATTGTAAATAATACGAAAACGTTAATATCTAAAAGAGGCTATAAAAATATTGGCTCCAATCCTGAAATATCGTACTGATTAGCCTACTATAATTTCCTATATCGTTAAATGGGTGAGAACTACTATTATTACCAAAACGGTATCAAATCCAAACCTACAAATTTAATTACTATTAACAATGGTTATACGGAACATACTATTAAGATATTATGCAGATATTAAGACAACGCCATATTTATGAGAAAGCTATTATCAATACATTATACTTCAAAATAACATTAACACCATTATGGAACTCTATGATACGGATACCAATAGGGCTAAAGTTGGATTAAGCTATGCACAGAAACTTTCATTGTTTAAATCGACAATTTTAACTATAATTGTTAACCTTATTATTTTCCATATTTCGAAATCCATTTCCCCTTTCTTCTTTTACCTTAAAAAATGAAACATCTCAGTGTTAACATTGATATCCAGAAAAACAAATTAGTTACATGTAATATCCAAAACTTTTAACTTAATTTTAAATTCATTTACTTATAATCCTACCTTCAAGAGACGGAGGTCACAGTATGAAACTTATTGAAGTTGGCATTTCTTCAATTATAAGAAAGGTTCATTTTTATTATGATTAACTAATTATATGAATTACCTATAGTATTTGGCTTAAAACATATTGAATTATTTGCATGGAAAGCAATTGAAAGAGTTTGTTACTATCATAAAAAGTATTAAAAAAAAACCCTTAAAATTTTAGTTTACACAAAAAAATCAATATTTCAAATTCGAAATCTTCATTAGAATGTTTCATTTAAACGGTAAATCTGGAATTTAAGTCGTTAATTTGAGAATGATGTTTTACGACGTTCACTTTTCAAAACTATTACGGTCAAGGATATTTTATAGTCATTATCTACAATGTGGAATAATACGTACCTAAGACTTTTAAACATACGAATTGACGATATTAGTATCAATTTTACTACGATAAAATTTCAAATTAAAGTTAAATACATAAATATTCAGTGTAAACAAGTCTTCATTAAAGTTCATTGGGGTATTACTAATATTAACATGGTAAATAGGCTTTTACGCAAGTCTTGAGATATTACTACTTTATGGGTTAGCAGTTTTACAAACTTGAAGGTAATACTACAACTAATGAATAATTTTAAAATGATGTTTTTAATCCTAATGGTTTTCTATCAATTCATTGGTATTTTGTACTGACTAATTAATGACGAATAAATTACGTTTGTGATGAAATATATAAAAGACCTGTAATATACATCAAAGCCCTGATCAAAGAAAGAAAGCAATACATGAAACGTCCAATAAACGATGAATTTCACACTCGAAACAGACCTTTCATAACGGATAAATAATCTTTACGACTTCAAAGTAAAGTCTTTATATGGAAAGAGTTATAAAGATTAGATAAACCCTAAAATATTTTCACTACAGCAAAGACAAATGTAATATTTTAAACCGCTAACAGTTCTATAATATTGTGTATTACGTTTTTCAAACCATATAAAGCATCTTTTTAATTCAATGTAAATCTTGAAGCCCAAATAAATCATTAATACGATCACATCCAACCAATAATTAATAAACCTATAAAACAACGAGGCCTAATACAATCACCTAAGAGAAAATATATATTAAAGGGGAATATCTTGACAATAATTACAAACCTAGACGAATATATACTACAACTTAAATATTTTAGGTGGAAACGTATGATGGAGAATTAGCTGTTAAGCTATATATTAAAGATATTATTAACACTTTGGGCAAACCTGTTGTAAAAAGTAAGATATAAAGTTATGATGAATATCCTCCTTATTCGAGATTGAATTCAACTTACCATATTAATATAATTTAAATAGAAAAAAATGGTAACCTGCAAGTCAAAAATATTGCACAAGGTCATGAAAAAAGCTTCGGACTGGCGGCATGAAAACTCGAAGTTAATCGTTTAAGAATATGGTAATAAAAGTAAAAACTAAATTGTTTACAATCTAAAGGGTCAGCCAATACCTCATAATCGCAATTGTTACCAATTTAATGCTAATAACAACGGTAAGTTTACTCTTAAATTGCGATGTTATATCACAGTACATATAATCTGCCACAACTATTAAAGGGATTATATTCATAAATTAACCACAAAAAATCTACGGGATGTATTTTCTACTCAAACAGTTTTAGGTCATCATAAACCACTTATTAAACTGGGTAAAAAAGATGTTGATGAGTTAACAGTATACCAAAAAAACATTAAATATAATTTAAGTATAAACATATTAACTTTTAACATATATCTACGAATTACTTCATGTGAAAACTTCAACATTGTTGGTATGTAAATTAACAATACACTCATTCTAAGAACCACCTAACTTATAATAACAAAATAACGTACTATAAAAGATTGACGCCTTGAGAGATATAAGACTATTGAAACCTGAAGTACGAGTGTATAACTGGACTTTAACGCATCGTTAACACGTATTCATAATATTAAGTCCAACCATGAAACATACCTGAACTTACATTAATAAAAGTAAATTACAAAGGTAATAAAATTGGATAGTCCGGCGATATAAAGTCGTAAATTTAATTTAAGAAAAACATTTAAACCACTTACATCGTCACATTATACTAACCGAAAAATCCGACGATTTATCGAATACAGTATAAACTTTAAATCCATAAAATGAAAACTTTCACAGTTTAAATAAAATAATATAATACCAAATGAATAGCTTGGATTAAAGTATTCACATAATATAGATGGATTTAATAATAGAGAAGTTAAATATATTTATGGATAGTTACCTTACAAATATTATAGACTTTATCGCCTAAATCCAATTCCTTATAATAATCGTGAACGAAAATAAAAACGATACGCAATTTACAATCACCAGTATCTTCAAACATGATGAATCCGTTATCTATAGATATATAATACAAAACATGTTAATATCCGAAGTCTAAGGCATAATAACAGAATTTAACATCGATATAATAACTAATAATATATTTAGCATTATTATTAAATAGATCAAAGCGTATTTAATACATAGAATTATTTATATTAACTTACAAACCCTTCAATGATATAGTTTAAGCTTTAAATAACGAGTTAGGTTTGAAATAATAAACTTAACAGCATTAAAAAATTTACATAACGCTTCAAAAATGAATATGTTTACGTAAATTAACGGCAAAAAAAACCCGACTAATGGCATAATCAAAAGTATACCGAACAGTATGCTCAAAGGTTTTCAAATAACAATAAATTAACTATTTGTGTAAGATGATTGAACTGACTAGTACTTGGCGTTCAAAGATTACATGGTATATCAGAAACTGCTAGAGTACATACAAAACCTGTACTCGAATATACTAACAAAGGGTACAAAATTAGTCACTCATAAATTTGGAATGAAATACATAAGTATGAGAATGGAAGAAGTTAATACCTGTAATTTTAAGTTGAAACAATTCGATTGAAATGTAATTTAGGTGTAAACAAACCAGGATAGGCGAACGTAATGCTGATATAAATGGAAGTAATTTTGGCGATAAACTTAAATTTGTCTTCAGCTACATCAGCATATAGGCACAAAAAAAATGTCACTAGCATTGAAATAACAATCAATTACAATATAAATAATTCAACTTTACTAACTATGAAAGGTTATTACCTATCCTAGTAATCTTCAAAAAATCTAGCCCTAACAATTATGACGCTCTTACGATGCTCTAAAGTATACCTATACTGCTTTGAAGCATGCCTACACCACATAACCAATTACATGACTAGATCACGCCAAATGATACTAGATCTATAGCAGCTCCATAACAGGGACTTCTTCTCCCTCTTTATCTAGGATTATAGACGATATCCCACCACCTTAAGCGACAGCCATATTTTAGTCCATTTATATTACATTTAACTTGATTGTACAACTTACAAGTTAACCTTATTACCTTCAAGACAAGTGCCTAATTCAATATAGGTCACGAGCCAAGCAGTCGCCTATACAGATTAGTGTGCAGACCGACTACCGGTTGACAAAACTTATAATTACCACAAAACCACTATCAATGCAATACACTTGTTATTTGAACCACAATTCAAATTGATTACGTCGCAATGATAAAGATCTACTATCAATGAAGTAATTTCATTGAAAGGTTGATAGAATCGTAAGAGAAAAAACTCGAATAATTATTATTGGTTAATTAGTAACATTTAAAGTAGTTTTAGTAGGAAAAACGGTGAGTTAATGTTGAAATATATTTTTATTTTTGTTTGTATATTTTGAAGTTGTTTCGTAGTATAACCGGTAATATTCATGATGTTAATAATAATAGGGAAGTATTTGAAGGTTTTAACTAGATGTATATTTATATTTCAAATTGTAGTATTATTTTTCTATTTTATTAGTTCAATTGTAGATTTTTCATCTGGGATTGTGTAATTTCAAATTTCAAAGGCGTTGTTGAAAAAAAGGAAAAATAGTTAAAGATTGAGTAAAGCTTCGTTCTTTATAAAATGCAAGTAACGTAGTTAGTATATCGATATAACAGTTTAAGTATTCAAGAATTGAAATAGCATAAAGTAGGTTGTTTATATACAAGGTTTTAACAAGCATGTTGAAATAAATTTTCGGATTTGAACGAGGTGTTTAAAGCGTTGTTTTCGTTATTTTTATGACAGTTATAATATTACTTATCGTTTGAAAATTTGATTGATTAGAGATTTATAAATCAGTAGATTTATGGCTATTTATTTTATAGAAATTGATATATCAAGCAATTTTTGGATTTTTCAATAGGTTAGGAAATGACTTTCTATCTTGTTTATTACAGAGGTATATTAGGTTAATATACTAATTCGTTGGGATCTGGATGAGAAAAAAAACGATGATATGAAAACTATATTCTGTTGAATGGATAAATAAAACTATCACAAGTTAAAATTATGTGGTCAATATATGGAAATTTGACTTTATAAAAGGATGAAAGGAAGTGGAAATATGTTGGAAGTGAAGAACTATACTAATGTGGTAGTAAACTAGAGTTGATATTAGTTTATGTCGTGCAATAACAGTTATGTCCATAACAATGACAGCTTTAATATATTTAATTTGTAGATATTACTAGATATGACTATATTTAATTTGTATATATTACTAGATATGACTATATTTAATTTGTAGATATTACTAGATATGACTATAGTTAGCAAGCATAGAGGAGTATGCCAGCGGAGTGCATAGTAGAGTTTCATGGCCCATATAAAAGCTTATAAGCTCTCATCTGAGGCGAACACTCTCCAGATACTTCTTCTGGCGCTTATATCGTTATACTACTATCTTTTAATACTATAATGTCTTTTTTTATACGTTGACGTGAAAACCTAACCGATATTAATTAGTAGTCGACTCGATCGATTATATAAATCTGAGAAAAAAAAAGATAAAAAACCTTGTTAAATATTTTTAAATAGATACTACAGAGATCCCAATTATTTAGTACTTTAATATTACGATTTACAAAAATTAAGGTGAAACATGTAAAGATTATATAACTCAGAGTAACTTTGAAGAGAAAAACATTAATACGATATCATAAACTCAGTTAATATCTCTTAACTACTGAAAGCTTTGTTACACTATTATTTACCCGACGTATCCAGGGTTTTTTTTGTTTTTGGAAAGCGTTTTATCACGTATCGGTTACGCAAGCCATCAAGTTTCATACCCCTTCGTTGAAATCCATCCGACCAAAAATAAATTTTACACCGTTTAATTCCATTTAAGAAACGATTAAAACAGCTTTTAAATCGTTTATATTATTACTTCAAACGCCTAAAACTGCTTTCAAAACACTTATAATAGTATTAGAAGCGTTCAAAGCAATACCCAACGCTTTTGAAGAAGATTTCAACTTTCATATTACCTACCCCCCTACTTCAGCATTCTATACCCAAATTTTTCGCCTGATTATATACAGTTTATTGAAATTTACACTTACAACATTTGAATTCCTTAGCCTGTTAGCTAATATAACGCTTATAAGCTTTAAAGGCCTTATTTGAAACACTTAATTACATTCCATTTAGTTTTTATTTACATGTTACAAACGATAAACGCCTAATTTGGCATGTTTGGCCACATTTTATTTGCCTTATATCTTCATATTGTTAGCGCTAAACGCTTAATCTGTACTATTTTTTTTGAGACACCTTTAATTACATTATTTTTAACGTATTTCAATCTCAGTTACTATATTATACGAATATCGGAACTGCTTACGTATATTTCGGAAACGAATATGATAACTTTTAAAACGGTTCGATATATTTCAATACGGATTACGATGACCTTAACTGAAAATAATAAATATATATACTATTTATTCCAATTTATATATTGTTTTGCAAAACCGTTTGAAAGTTTATTCATTCGAATCGATACAATCATATAATAAAACGTTGGTAAAATCCCTAAACTCTTAAATTGAGAATACGTGGATTAGAAACGAAGTTTTTCGTTACTGGAGGAAAAAAACCAAAAGATTGATATATTTGATGATTTCCTAAAAGGGTTTTTGGATCAGACGTTGGAAATGTAGCCTGTAGTGAAGAACTTCATCTCGAAAATAATACAAGTATAACTATAGAGTAGAGGCATTAATATATCTAACGGCCTTCATATTATAAAAGTATTGTTTTTTATAATCTCACTCGATAAAATGCCAATATTGTAAATCAAGGACATATTAAAGGTAGAATGTGTTGAATGATATTATTTACCGGAGCGTAAAGAACAGTTTTTCGAAAATATAAGAAATAAGTTAAAACATAGGAATACTCTACCTATACCAAGCGAAGAATTTACGAAAAGATCATTTTCTACTTGAGTTTAAAGAGAGGAAAAGACGCAAACATTATCATTCACTCGGGTTTAAAAGGAGGAAGAGCCATAAAGGCTATTCTTTACTCGGTTTCAAAAGGAGAAAGAGACGTAAAGATTATCCTCTACTCGAGTCCAAAAGGAGGAAAAGCCGTAAAAATTATCCTCCACTTGGGGTCAAAAGGAGAAAAATTCGCAAAGATTATTTTCCACTCTAGTTTATAACTTACCCGTTCCGGGAAACATTTTAGAAAAGGATGAAAAATCGGGTTACACATTAGAGGAAGAATTCGGCGTTTTTGAAGGGTATATAAGGAGTACTACAAAAGATAACTCTAATTTCAATCACGTCGATAACACCCTAAAGTCCATAATAAAGTAAATCGGTGCCTACGAAAAATTTTATTCTTTAAATTGGAGGAATAACCCTTCGAATTCCATTAAAAGCGCCCCGGAAAATGGGGATAGCGTTTTTGAAAATTTTATAAAAAAGATGAAAATTAATACAAGTTTTAAAAACCAAAACCTAAAAACTATAACCCGTACCACGACTTTCTATCATGTTTATTTCCTTTTAATGATGACGATAAAGTATTATAATATTTGAAAAAATGAAGTAAAAAATTTAGAAATCATGAAAACGAACCCCGAATACAAATATTAGGGCGAAAAAGAAAGAAGTACTTCAAATAATGTATTAGAATAGTTCGTATTTACTAATACTTTATTCGTTGGCTTCATTAAAAAGGTTATGTAGCTTAGTTCCAATAAGTAATTATATTATCTTTTGCTTTTTAAAATCTTTGTTTTATATTTCTTCTTCAGTTTCTATTTTAGTTAGTTATACCGTTTATTTTACTTTCGTATTTATTAATAATAATTTGTTACATGTTTTACGCTTCTGATTCATCATTAGTCGCTTATGGAAAATTTCACATCGTGAAGTCATTTTTGGTCGCTTGTATTTCATATTTCACTATTTGGATGAATCATTTATCTCTTACGTTACGTATTTCACTTTTTGAAATTGCCATTTATCCCTTACATTATACATTTCACTTTCTAGAAAGATTAATTTTCTCTTAGATAGCATATTTTCACTCTTTACATTTACTGATTATCACTTGCGTATGAAGGAACCAAGCTATATCTATCATTTAAGGAGGTTGGATACTGTTCATAATCCTCAATGAAAAAAAAAAAAAAATGGAGAAATACTTGTTAAAGAGCTACTATGTAGATTACAGAAAAGAGGGTGGCCCGGTTGCGTGATAGGTGTAAAAGAATACTCCTAAACGGTTTTAGAGCATCATAAGAGCATGGAAACTGCTAGGGCTAAACCTTGATAGCCACTACCCCAGGTAACAACCTATAACATTGCCCCCGGCCCACCCCTCCCTCAAAACGTGAAAACTTTCATCGTACCTTTTTTTTAATAAGGTGTATGAACTCGCTAACCATTTTAACCAACATAGGCTAAGCCTCCGACTAATGCTACTTTAGCTCACATACGTTAACTTACCTATGTACCTCTTTTTTTAGTAATGTATATAAACTCGTTAGCCATGTTAACGAACTTAAATTTAGCCCCCTACTAATACCACTTTAACCTACGTAGATTAACTTGCCTACTGCTAACCATTTTAACAAATGAAGATTTACTTAACTACTGTTTCCATTAACTTATGCAGGTAAACTAACCTATTGCTACCACTAACCTTCATAAATTACCCGGTTTTCGAGCCGCCTAATAAATGTTAATAAGCGGTTAAACAACGTAAAAGCCTACGTTATCGCAGTCAAGAAGGCCATAAAAGTATGTTATGCTATCTAGGATAAGGTTTATACGATTAGTGGCGGTAATTCAGTAACTAGAGAAAAATAAAATCAGGTTATACCTACTGACGTGCTGGGTGGGAAAGCCTGTCGTTGTTTTCGGTCGAGTCATAACGTGATTCAAAAACTTCGAGGGTTTCGATATCCAAAAAGTTGGATAGCGGCTTTCAAATCGTATATATATAACTCACCTATTAAACTAAAACCTATCGCTTTAAGAAATTCCTAATACGAAGGCGACTTACCTAATGCTTATTCCAGACTTTTAAAATCAATTCGATGTGAAATTCACTTTCGATTTTGTTATTATTACTAATAACGTCAAAAACAGGTAATTAATTGTCGCACGTTTGCTAGTTCCGAAGCGAGTTGCAAACGGTTTGGATAAGTTGACTAATATTTAATTGGTGGTGTTTTTGATCTGAAATATCAAGTTTAATGACATAAAAATCTACGATACGTATTATACGATATTTATCATAAAATAAGCCTAGTTTTCTTAAATAATTCATCTAGTTTATGATTTCAAGAAAAAGCTAAACATTATCACCGATCTAAAACCGTTCCAAGGGAGAACCATACTTATTAGCGGCTTTTCATATGCGCTATTATATCAAAGTTCTTATAGATTATTCGAGTTTTGTAAAATCGCAAATACGTTGAATAAAAACCTCAGCTTTTGCGTGTGGTTTTGTAGTTGAAATTAGTAAAGGTTGAACAAGTTATATAAAGTCTACGTGATAGCTTTATATTATAAAAAACGGGCTAACATTAAAAGTAACTATATTTTTATAATTGAATTCCAATTGGAAATCGGGTAATAAACCGCTTTGATTGAATTAGATGTAAATAACAAAAAACCGTAGGTTCATTATAATCTTTCAATTGAAATATTCGATAACCCCATCTGTTTCATGGTAGAATACGGTGCTTAGGTGCATTTTCAGCCCCGTTAAGTCACAAAAGCGTTTCTAAACCTCACTGGTTCAATTATAACCTCAATCTTGAATAATAAAGCAAAACAAAACCGTAAAATGGCTAATAATAATTTGAAAGACGTTTTGCGTAAACTTCGGCGTTTATAATATCCATTACTTTGAAAATAACTGATTTACTTGAACATTACGTGATAACTTAAAAGTGACGTAGATTACCACTTCGTTACCTAAAGAAATCAACTATAAAGTGGATTAGAAGTTTGCTTTATATTTACTGGGAAACTGGTGAAATTTTTAAATGATTTTTTTCGACGATATTGATAATAAATCGTTCGCTTACAAATATTAACATTCCGGCAAAAACGTCGAACCGTACCGTATAACCCAAGTAAAAATTATATTTTAAATCAAATAACGATACTGATGTTGCGACCCGGTTTACCGGTAAGAATAAAATCGTAGGTAATTTAACCTAACACGGTAATAAACGATTTGTAAATAGGAGTCTAAATACAGCTACGAAACCATAAGATGTTATTATTATTCACCAAATATTTTGAGATAGATATATTTAGTATTTCATTGTCGTTAATGCGAATATAGGTAGAAAACCTCCAGTCGCTCATATATACCACGTAAATCAAACGGGTGTAAATAACTTTCCAAGTAATAACGGCGTCCCAAATATTAAAATGATCGATATTATTCAAATGTTCATAATATTTCGGGATATATTCACTAACAATAGTTAACGAGAAAACGTATACACGTGAAAACAGCTTGAAAACTACCTGTTTTGAGCTTAAAAAGTATAATTTCTCACTCGAAAAGTGGGGGTTAAAAAGGCGTTAAAGATAACTTCATTTTGTTGGAATAATGTATCAAGCCGTATATAATTAACCCATTGATTATAAATTAACCTGAAACGAAATTGGGAAAAATGTTCCGACTAACGGGTTTGTCATTCAAAAAGTCTTTGGGTGATGATAAAGTATTTCAAATTATTATGATTCATAAAAATAATAAATGGGCGGGTTAAATCCCAAAACTCTATGTTCAATATTTCCAAATAACTTATGATTCGCAGTAATTCCTTATCGTGAATTTCGCAATTACATTCAGCAAATAATAAACGACCTGAATGATATACTACTAGCTATAAGATACTATAATCATTTCGTTAAAGTAAATAGCTTCCTTATTGGTAAGTTATCTTTCTACGTTAACGTAGGAAGTAGAAGATAGAATAGTATTGATGATAGATTGATCAGAGGGAAAAGAAGCATCCGAAGTATTCACGCCTCAAGTGAGAGCTTATAAGCTCTTTCCCGGAGAGTGACACTCTACTATTCATTCTGCCAACTTTTCTCCTAGGGCGTGGCACGTCATTATACACTCTACATCAGTATATCGTGACACGTTATAATACATTCTGAAAGAGTGAATCCTGCAGCGTAACTATTATACTAACTATGGGAATATATAATCATATCTATACATGTATTTTTTTCTTCTTGAATACGTTTCATATTCATAATTCAATAGCAATAATGTAATTCATTGGAGCCCCTGATTAATTGTTTACTAATAATAATACAGATTTTCGGAGCCCCTAATCAATCGTTTAAAAATAACAATACAATTTATCTTAGTCCCTACTCTGTCGTTTAATGGTAATAATAGTAGTAATATTACTTTTCCAAGTTCCTAATTAATTGTTTTGGTAATAACCTTATTATAAGCTTTAAACGGTTGGTAAAATAGGTGGGTAATCTCTATAAAAGTGTAATCGAAAAGACTTATTATTGATATTACGTATTCTGGAATTAGTATAAAAAGATATATCGTTATCTGTCTAAGTAAAACTTCTTTTTCTTTTTCATTAACGACGTGTCTCTAACCTTAAGAAAAACCACTAATTAGCTATTCGGCGTTCGTATAAATACACCACCTATTTCCAATTAGCTATTCAGATCTTTCATATAAATTAATCACTTGAAAAATACTATTTACTAACTATTTCTCAAATAAATACCTTGCAAAAACAAGGCCGAGAGTCTCTATTTAGCGCGACAAAGCCGCTGTACCGAGGCCGCAACTGTTATCATACGCTACACCGCCTCTAATACCAACATTAACACTAACAATAGCAACATCTCGTTAATTCATACCTTTATTTTCCGCTCCCCTGCCGCCGCCGACAAAGTTGCTACTCCCTTTACTCCTCTTTTCTTTCTTTCCCCTCCTCCCCCCACCCCCTAAAGGGAAGAAAGAGGTTTCTTAACGTTATAAACCTTACTTTTCCCCTATAGGTAAAACCCAAATTGCCCGTAGAAACCCTTTACCGCCGAAAACACAATATCGCTGAGTTACAATGCAGTACATAATAATTATCACGTTAAAATTTTTATACTAATATTTATTTAAACAAGGCGAAGGCGACGGAACGAGTTCGTCGCCTCGAGGCGAAGTTCGCGAGGGTACTTCACGAAGCCTCTTTAATGCATAAAACGCTGGAGCAGCACACCTAGGTTCGCATCTTCGGGACATCAATAGACACGCTCTACATGCCATGTATTAAGTCTGTCGTCGCGGGTAAATCCATTCATGATTACTGTTAAAACGGGGGTTACTTATCCCGCTGCCACTGTTACAAACAAATTATAACGGATACTCTCCATTTCTGGTAATCTCAAGGCCGTAAGCCGAAACCTTGCTATGTGTCCGCCGTTTCCACAGTAAATTATTTTCTTTTTTAAACATATAATTTTAAACTAAACTATTTATTATCCGGTTTTTCAATACCTTGTTTGTGGCTCCCCTGAAATGACTACTTTTTCAATACCTAAAAAAAAACGAAAATAAATATTATGAAACTCCAACCAGTGGTAAAAAGAAATAGCAACCGTTATTACCGCTTAACGGGCGGGTCTATGTATATATTATGTAGGTCAATTCGACGAAGTTATCGCGCGTCGTCGTAAAAAAAAAAAAAACCCCGCCCAGCGTCCTTTATTTAAGTGTATATAGCCTAAGGCGGGGGGACCTCCTTTTGGTGGTGACGCCGATAGCGGCGTCGACGGTAGCGGTAACATTAGCGGTGACGACAACAGCAGCGACGGCGATGGTGGAAAGAAAGAGAACGCAGACGAAAATAATGCAACCTCCGCCTCCTCCTCTCTATTTGGCAGTAATTAACTGATATCCTTTATATTGGCTAGTTTATCTAGCCTTAAGGTAAAAAATTAGAGAAAAATTGAATCTGCATTTATAGAATGATACTATAACGCAAATAATAAATGGTTAAGGTAAAGAGTCATAATATACTAGTATAACTGCAAATGGCGAATGTAAAAAGTGATAATATATTAGAAGAGTGGTAAATAAAAATTGTAAAAAGTGATAATATGTTAGGAAAAAAGCAAATATCACATTCAAGGGGGAAGCGACAAGTTCTCTATGAGTGAGAAGTAGTACACCTATTGGGGGTTAGGTTGTAAAACCTTTCTAACAACTCTAAAACAAAGAGTGTTTGTAAATACAAGCGTTTTCAATACCTTATTCGGAGCATTCTTTGTTATCGTATTCACTGGGTTTAACTTTATGTCGATCCATTTCGTCTCTTCAATTTCGCGACGCTCGTATGACTGACATAAAGTTATAATATCTATTATAAAACGATTTTCGCTTATAATGCTTAGCTTAACGAGGTATTCGTAAAAAGGGGGAGGGAATATCATAAACTACTAGAGGGATGAGTTTTAAACCAAGAGTCGAAATGATTATTCAGATCGTTATCGTTATAATAATATCAGAGTCGAATTCTTTAATCATATTATAAATCTCAAAAGCTAAAACACTTCGAAAAACCCGCTTACATTTCCTTAAACTCCAATAAATAACGTTACTATAAATAGTAAAGTCGTTTGGAGCCGGTATTTTGTTATTGAAAACAAATACAAATTCTATTTACAAGTTTTAATTGGTGTTATTTGTAAAAAATATATTAATAAAGATAAAAAGCTTTATTACATATATATCGAATGGTATAAAATAGAGGTCGTGTTTCGAATTATTAATTTACTACTTAAGAAGTTTGTTGAATGCTTTACATATATCATCCTACGAGTTTATTTTAAATTATATAACAAAAAAAAGTTAAGTATCGCTTTTATTAGAATATAAGTTAGATACAATTCAGTTAAACCAACTTTACTTACAGTAAAATTGATTGTACGTACTGCAAATTGACTTTAATTTGAGGTATTTGAATACTTATACTATAATTGAAGTGCAGTAGGTGCACACTTCAAAGTGAGGCACAAGCCAAAGCGTTCAGCCATACAAATTAGTGTGTAGACCGGCTGGCAGTCTACAAAACTTAGAACTCAACTCAAACTTTACAACTAATTTCAATGCAGCACTAGTCATTTTGATCACAGTGATTCGAATCGAATATGTTGCAACGATAAAGGCCTACTAACACTTATCAGTACTTATTAGGTTAAGCAAAAATTAAGTAAGTAAAAAAAAAGCTACTTTCTTATTATTACGTTTTATTTAAGCAAGCTAAAAGAAAAGTTTTCGCGAAGGACCCCTGTAAGCTGTGTAGCTGTTCACGGCAGTAGATAGAGAAGACTTATAAGCTATACAACTATTCGCGGCAGTCTACAAGTAAGCGACGTTATCGCTACTGAAAACACCAAGAAATCTACATTAACCTTTCTTGAAGGCTTTAAAATTAACCGCCTTAAGGTCTCAAAGATCATTAAGTTGGCAAGTTGGCAAACGGCTAAGTCTGTACTATTGTAGCGACTATTATTGGTATTACTACTGCAAATTTCAAATCGTAAGAACAACTAAGTTCCACAAGCTTTAACCTACACCAATTTTGACGGAAAACCTACGATTTACCACTTTACACCATTCTTTTTCCCACTACATTTCTCAATCTTCGTTACAATAGCTTTAGAACGCGTTGTAATTAACACCTTTAACGACCTCGACCGCAAAAAGACAATCAAAAACCTCGCTGTAATATTGGGAAGACACTACGACAAAAACCTCTAGTTTACAAATACCGATAAAAATTTTATCTCAAAGCACCTGACAAATTATATTAGCCACTTTATCCTAGATTTGGACATTAACAGATGTAAGACGGGACCTATCGCTCTCAACGACTTTAACGAATAATTTAACAAATGGATCTTAAGCATATAAAAGGTAATACATTGATAGGTTAAAATTAAGCTAAAGAATAAGCTAGCCAACAAAGGAGTCGAACCCCGAGTAATGAAAGGTAAAGACAGCAATTTTACCAAACTGTTATACAAATACGCAACAGATAAAACCCCTTAATGGATTTAAAGGAAAGGTAAAGACATTATTAACGATAGCATTCCTTAACACCTCTATACGCGTTCGCAAGGATCTACTTAGGTTCAAATAGGTTTTTTAGACCCTTTTTAATAATTTTTCAACGCACGAGTGCTATTAGCTGTAAAATATCAATTAACTCATCAGTTGTAAGTCCTCAAGTTTACTAGTTAATTAAGTAGGAACCTCGACGTACCCCTTAATATCAAGAGGATTATTTTCAATTCCTCTGCGGCGAAAAATCGCAAATATCTTTCCCCCAAGCTTCTTAACACATCCTGTATAAGCAGAAAAATCAAGGGAAAAATAGGTTCATATACGAGCCTACTATGGGTACGACCAATAGCGTTTTCCCTTTCAACTCGATCAAAGGTAACTATTCTGCTTACTAACACCAACCCCAATATTAATCGAGGAACTTAAATGGTCTCTATGATTAATATATCACCTTTCCTACTAGACACGTCCCTATAGTAGATACGAATTTCTTGGCAATTGCTACGTTTGTTAAGATTTGGGGAGAAAAGGAGAAGTAAAACGGTAAGTTATACAACCTTCTTAACGTTAATTTACTCTAGTTTTTTAATATCTTCCGCCAAATAAGGATTGAACTGCTAGTTTCTCACTCTTTGTTCCCTGGCATCGTTACTGGTCAAGCTGGAGATTAATACCTCTGGTACCTAACGAATAATTTTTTCTTTTGCGAAATCTATGATAATTTAAAGTGTTACTTCGAACAAGATATTGATTTTGCCTAGTACCATACCGACTAAAATATTATCAAATAGTTACATATATTTAATTACGATAAAAGGGCGGGAATCAAAATAAACCTCTTTAATTATATGTTTAATAAGCTAATGCTTTACCAATAAGTAATGGGAAATATGAAAGCTGGTAAAGGCACCCAACGCCAACAGGTTCAACAAGCTGTTACGGGCTACAAAGAGTTCGAATACGCCTTTTAATACTTTAATGAGACCCATGAAGGGGTTTTTAGAATGTTACGTTCCTCGTTAGCAACCATAATAGCTTGAATTTCCGGATCGACTAATATATACCATTAAGCTCCGGAATTCAATAACAACGAAAAAAAACCCTGTTATACGCACAACATCGACCGTAAATACGAAACGCCCGGCTAATACGGTTAACGAAAGTCTCGGACATGGGGAAGTAACCAAGCCACTCACGGAAGATATTATTCTTTATCCTTAAGGTTTTTAGGTTAGCTAGGTAAATTTACTTTAAATGTTGAAAGATATTGTATCTATGATAAATAAGGTTGCTAATTAATGCGTTATATTACTGTTAAACGTAAAAATAAGCCGATAAGGTACTATATATAATTCCCTCTTCCTCCTACGAATAATTACCTTAATAAAGTTGAAAACTGTAAAGGTATTAAGGTTAAAAGGGGAAAAAAACAAGTCCAGGATAATCGGCTAATACGATGATACTAACACCGACCTTAAAATAACAAATAACTCGTCGACCACGTTTTTTTATACAGCCTAATAGGTAAAAACCCCCACCGCCAAAATAAAAATAAAGAATCTAGCCCTATAAACCTCTTTACTATTTAAAATGGATATACGGAGCAAGACTTTCAAGGTATTATACCGGATATAAGGGCGATAAGGTACTTACCAAGAGGCTATTCATAATATGTCGCGTTACAAAGGAATACTAATACTATAATGGAACTTAGCCCCACGGATGCTAATTAAGCTAAGGTTGACTTTAACCTAAAAAAAGAGATGTTTTTACTGGGATTGATGATGTCAAAACTATTGTTATCTTTATTATTTTCTACATCTTAAAATCCCCTATCACCTTCCACCTTTATCTTAAAAACATGAAAAACCTCAGCGTTAATATTGACGTTTAAACTAACGAATTAATCCAAGTTAAGGTAGGTAAAAGGGTTTCACTTAATCTTAATTAAGTGTACCTCTGGTTTTATATTCAAGGGATAATGATAGTAATTTTACTCTAACTAAGGTCGAACTTCGTTAATTACACCGTAAGTTTAATTACCCAGCAACTGATAAGCTTTACAAGGTTTTAAAAGCGGCTGGCTATAAATATATGGGTTTACAGGCGTTAAAAGTAATTAAACGGCTTTACCACTATCTAAAAATACACTTCAAAACCCCCCTGAAGTTAAAATTCAAGTTGAATAAAAATTAAAACTTTAAATTTAAGGTCTTCATAAACGTGTTTTACCCAGACGGCAAACTAGTACTTTATATTAAACTCTACTACGGCTTTCTACGGCGCTAAATTCCTTAAAACCATTACAGCGAATAAAACCTAAAATACTCTACGTACTTTATAGATTGATATATACCTTAGGCTACCAAATAAGTTATTTTACGATACCAGCACCAACTTCATTCCAATAAAGTTTTGAACTAATACTAAATCGATAAGGATTGAATATAAATAGGTTTTCGTTGGGGTTTACCAGAGTATAAGTAAGGTCTAAAGGGCTTACACTCATTTACAAAAGGCCTACGATATCCTTATACTGGAAATCGGAAGCTTTGCAAATTATAAAGCATGGGTTTAAATGGCGGTCAAGGGTTTTAACAATATTATTAGCACCAACGGCCTTATACCGAATTTACTGGTATTTAAGGCCTATCTTCGTATATCGACTGAGTCTCCACTATTACTAAATACTCAAAAGTTCGCTGTAGTATACGGTAAAGCTCTAAAGAAATTGAAGAAGGAATTGGCACACCATAAGGTTAACAATACCTTTATTACCAAAAACGAACCGTAAAAAATAAACGTGCTATCTATCTACTTTTAGATTAAAGTTTTTACGTGGTGAAAGCTAGAAAAAAAGAATTAGCTATATAAAATTTTAGGTATTACCAATTTAAACGTAGTAATTGAAATTGTTAACAGTATTATTAATTTTCGAACTATACTGTTTAATCCGTAAAAAAGACCACTTAAGTTCGATAAAGATCCTACCGTTGATAACCTCTAAGCCGAGCGGATTAGTTAATATAATCCTTCTGAACCGATTGTTAATAAGTTAATAGAACTTCGACAGCATAAAAAACTACTAATTGGGAGGATATATACTAATTAAAAAAGATAGCAACGGTATTTACAAGCCTGGTAAGGTATATACAACGGCTTAAGTATATTAAAAATAGAAATCTTACGGAAATCATGCCTTGAAGTTACGTTCCAGAGACCTTATTCATATAACGAGTGAGCCGTTTTTAAAAAGCGATTAAATGGAAAATAATAGACTTTTTTACAACAAGTTGTACAATTTATACCGTTAATATAATTTAAAGGCCGAAATGTTACTACATTGTAGTTAGAGATAGTTTACGAAGTCAAAAGTAAAATTACGGACAAGCCGTACAAAAAATCACGGTTAAATGCTTAAAGATACGGTCATAAAGGTAAGACCTGAATCCATACTTAATAACTCACAATCCAGAAAATTAACGAACGTTTTATTGTCGTTTTTCCAACCGGCTTCAATACTAGCGTAAAAGGTCAGTTTACACTTGATAGCCGGGATATGGTGTAAGCATACACGTAATTTACCACCGATATTCAACGGATTATATTATTCAAATTGAGGAAAAAACTTAGGAACAAGTTTCCGGCCGACACGGTAATATGTTATATCAAACCTTTATACGGATTGGTTTAATTTAACGTTTATTATTGTCTAACGTAACAGCCACACTTTAAAAATGGTATAAATATAAAGACTTCAACTTTGAACGCGTACCTATTAATTCCGAAAAGAAAAGACTTTGGTATCGTTGGTATATAAACTAATAATACCCCTTTTTTCGGAAATACTAGTTTATGGCGAAGAAATAGCGTATTATCGAAAACTCAGGCCTTTAAAAGTGTAAGCTAATCGAAACGTTAGTTAAAAGCATATAATTTGACTTTAATAAATCGTTAATCTATATCTACACTGTTGAGGCTAAAAGCGTCAATTATATTAGCCTAGATTGAAAAGGTCAAATTATAAATTTAACGATTATGAACAAATCCAACGAGGCAGAATTACAAAGATACTTGAAACAAAGGGCACGTATAGCTTATATCGCCACGTTATGCTAACCGGAGTTATCGTACAGATTTTTTATTACGATACAAAGATGAAATTTATAACATGAGGACTTTAACAGGCTAAATAGAAGGATTTAGTAGTAATTATACCACTTGAAAAGATTAATTAATATAATCTCGGTGGATTTGACGAAGACAAAGCTAATGATTCTTACAGACGGATTATTTGCTAATGATACAGACCATATATAGCAAGTTGGCTTTCTAATAATACTCGTTAATAAAAAAATATTCAAAGGGAAATTTATAATTACCGGATAACTAGTATACTAGATATCCATTAATTGTAAGTGTATAATACGAAACCTATTAGCTTTAAAAGTCTACAGTATAATAACAGGCTTTGACATCGGTATAGTAACTAACGGCATATTAAGGATTATTAACAAATAACTAGGGTGACTATCAATACCTTTAATGACATATGGTAACTCCCGAATCCTTTGTAAATACCTATTAAAGTTAGGTACAACCAATGAAAAATGTTTAATAATAAAGGTAATAGCTTCAAAGAAGGTATATAAATCCAGGTAAATCGATGAGTTCCGGTAAATTAACGGTAAAGAAAACTCCACTAACACTATAACTAAGGCTACGCAAAATAGCGCTCTTCATGAAGTTTATAGACAGCAATATACTAACTATATGAATCGAGGGTTACGTAGATTGCTTGGCACGTAACGTGGAGGAATAGGGTAGCTCTAACAAAATTAACGACTGGTACAGTAGTGATATTAATGGCAATGGTAGCAAAGGTAACAATAGCAACAATCTAAACTACTAGCAAAAGGTACGCAAGTAGTAAAATATATAATGCGCATAGGTTTGTGGCGAAAGATCTATACACAAATTTGAGGAACGAAGGTCTTGGAGGGGTAAAATAAAAGGGCTACGAAAGGTCGTAATGAATATCAATTTCAGTATAGATTGATCAGAATTAACATGGGTGTAGCTTGTTGTTAGCTTGTGGATTAAGGAGGGATTTGAATACACTACACTACAAATGAAGTGCAATAAGTACCCACTTCAAAGTGGAGCACAAGCCAAAGCGATTGGCTATACAAATTAGTGTGCAGAGCGGCTAGCGGTTTGCCAAAATTAGAACTCACAACTCAGACTTTACAACCAATTTCAATGCAGCACCAGTTATTTCAATCGCAGTGATTTGAATCGACTACGTTGCAATGATAAAGACCTACCAACAACTTTCGACTATACAATCGATACAACCCATAATCTATTTATACACTAAAATCTGTACTCGTTAGCTCGTTTTACGCTAATTAGGTTAATAAGGGCAATTTTATTCGATTACCATTTTTATTCACGCTCTAAAATAACTTATTAAAAACGTAATTATTATACCGTCAAATTTAACTAGCGGTATTCCGTTCAGTAAACCTGTAGTTTCTCCTTTGAATTGTACTCTTAAAACTTCTTTTCCTTTATTACGGAAATCAACGTATTATACAATATAAGTATATTGTTGGTTTGTATTCCAATAAGCGTAAAACTTGCTGAAAGTAGTTTTAAAACTAGTAAATATAGGTCAAAAATTGGGTTAGCTATTCCGAAACACTTTTTAATGTATCTTTAATAGGTATTAAACCAATATATAATAGCTTTAACAAGGCTGTAAAGTAGCTTTAGGATACGTAAAACCGTTCTGAATAAATTGTTTTTACGGAGATTTACAGGTATATGAACTTGAATACACCGTTTAAAGGTTTTTTGAAAGGTATATATAAACTTGCGTAATATCACCAATCTTAAAATAAAAGTTGTAGGAAAAACTTGAAAAAGCGGTAAACGAAAAAATCAAACGGTAGTTTACTTCTTATAAAGTAAACGATAAAGTTATAATATTTTTTTTTAACATTATCATATCTCTCAACTACAAAACGTCTTTTTATAGGGATTCTCGTTTTTTTTTTTCACCTCACAAACTAATTGGGTAAAAAAGAAACTATAGTTATTGTAAATCGTTAAATGAAACTTGTAAAATCTAAAAATGCCTTGTTAAATTAATACGAATATATTCTTATATATCGAATTTTTAAAAAGGTTACCCGGATCAATGATAAATCCATTACGATGAAAGTTTATGTTTCACTTACGGTCCGCTGTTTTCTTTGAGGGGATAAAGGAATTTATGACAAAATCTTTGAAAAGTTTTTTATTTCTCAACTCAAGCCAATGCCCTCAGCAGCGTGATATTGGTTTCACTAATACGGAGTTTTCGGCTTATTAAGATAGAAAAGGTTGTAAAGGGGTATCCGAAGGGTGCTTAGATTTCGAGTGAAATCTGTATAGGTTATTATAAAAGTGGAGCGGTTAATACCACTGGTTGAATTTGACTTTTAAGTCTTTATTATTCACCTTTTCCTTTTCACATTCGTCTACTATCATTTAACAAGAGAAAATCGTGTTATTTAGTAAATCTATAAATATATTATGTCCTTCAATGCCGTTAATCTTTCAAAAGCTGGTTCACTTTTCCTTTGTTTTCTATACTAGAACTTTAAATTTTAACAATAGGTTCAAAACCCCCGTTTCTCACGGGCCTTTTTTTATTGCCAATACTTTTATAACATCAGTACTAACCCGTATGGAATTCAAAGCTACCATAACCTTCGCTACAGCATTTTCTTTTTATATCGTTACTAGTAATAATACGAAATATGTATGTACTTTAAGATAAGCGCCAAATATAAAAGTATAAAAATTAGGTTACTCAAGTTAAAAGTGTTATTTACAGCGTTTAAAACTATCTACAGGATTAATTCCTTCGTATTTATACCTTTTAATTCCTTAGATAGAATCCTATATGTCTTTTGAAACAGGCCGTGGTAACGTTCTCATTTTCTGATTTCTCAAGGCGCTTTTAAAAGTATTTACCTGTACTCGCTCCCGGTTATTTTGGCTTTGATTCGCTATTTAATTGAGTCGAAAGCTATACCTACTTCGCAGGTAATCCAATACGAAAGCTTAAGATAAACTTTCATCTAGCAGTCAGAGTATCCTAGCAGTCTATTATTAAAGCGTTCAGCTTAAATTTCGCTGCCTAAAATAATGCTATAATGTTGATGGTTTAAAGAACAAACTGTTTGTCAAGGTATATAATCTTTACAATAACTTCTTAATTAAAGTTCACGTCGTTTTAAAGTTGAAATTTATATCGTTATTAAACTTATAAATGTAACCAGCACTCATGACAAAACTTTTCTATAGTTTTCAAAACTTCTTTTCCTATATTTGTATAGCTTGTTAAGTGAAGAATCCGTAAAGGGCGTTCCGCTACCGAGTGCCCAAATCGTCGATATAACATTAGTAATTATATCTATGTTAAATGAATGACTTTGTTTATACATATTTTTAGAAAAAACTATAATTGTCTAAGCTTTGAGCAGAGAGATACAGATACATTATCCGAAGAGCGGATAAATACGTTAATTGTATTTCAAATTTGAATTCCGAATTCGTGTATCTTAATGAATAAAAAAAAGAATAGCGTTTGAAAATTCATTGTATAAAACTTAACCGATTTGAATCGTATATTTATCATTATTATATGAACTGACAACACCTTACCTTCTTAAATTGAAAATTGGAAACCTTCTCCGCAAAAGCGTCGAATTAACGTTTTCCAGCGGTCTAGATTCTTATTACCTTCGTATTGGGCATAATACCCGGAAATCGATTACAATACTTGTGAAATAACGTGAATTGCGATGCTATATAAGCGTTTAATACGTCGCTTTCGTCATATAAGCCTGCGTTATATAGAAATAAGGCATTTTACAGGCTTTTAAATACCCACTGATTCGTTTTCTCATCTTTGGTCGTTACTTAAGTTTCGTCCTTCTCTAAATTGTTTTCTTTAGAGGTATATTTGTACGGGTAAACATTGAAGTTCTCTTTGGAGTTTTTTCAATCGGCTGTATATTCTGTAAAGTTGATTTCCGGTTGGTATTCGAGTGGATAATTGGCCTTAAATTTTCGTTCAACTCGAATATACTTATATACCAGATAATCAATCGATTAACATCCAATCTTATTATATATAATATAATGTTTTTAAGGATTCGTAAGGCCTTGTAAATGTTTTAGTGGGCATAATAATACACGTGGTAAACTTTATGCTGAACTATAAATGAGTTTCGCTAGTACCAGTTTTATTTTCTGTTTTGGGGACTCACTTTTTAGTATTTATTTCTCTCCTAGCCGTATTTGGTACGGTTTTCGTACCCTGGATACACTTTCAATCGTTGATTTCAATCGTGGTAAATCTTTTTGGCGAGATCTGCTTTCTTGATATATAGGCTCTCGTCTTTAACATTCCTAGCTAGAAATATTGATCCGTGGCTCATCTATCAGCGTATCGAGGTCTCAAGTAAGGTTTTAAAGCTTGCACAAAAAGCCTACAGATTCTTCTCTAGTTTCAATAACGTAAGGTAAAATTTCGGATTTCCGCGGTATAATTTTATAATTATTTGGATAAATAGTTTGTCACCCTTGTATTTTAGTCCAATCGTCGCCTGGAACTTTTGGAACTTCAATAATGAAATCATAAGTACCTCTTGCAATATTTCGTCGGCATTTTTTCGTTAATTATTTACGAATTTTCATATGGTGCCTGTTTAGTTCTTATTTGTAAAATTTGTAATTAATTTCCGTATCAAAATTCACTTTCAAGGGATTAAAATATCCCACAAATATGTCGAATTGCGTTAGATGGAATATATATCACTATTTTCTTTGTTGAATTAATATACTGAGTAGAATTACATAAAATTGGAAAGGATTAATATTTAATCTTTTACAAGTATTCAATATTATACTGATTTTATTATGGTCAGAAGAGGTGTTAATGTACCTTGAGAAAATGTTTTGGCTAGCGTTTTTTTAAAGGTGTTTATTTGCAAAGATTTGTATTTAAGCCGAATAACGAATAACCTTTATAGTTTTTTCTACTTTTCTGTTGATACATCAAATTTCACTTGCTTTTCACAGGGTGAGGTTAATTTTACTAAACTCCCTACATCTTATATTAGTCAATTTGTTCACCATTACTCTTCATTTAAGTTTCCAATAAATTAATTCTTCTGTTTTTTCAATCAATATCCTTCCACAAATTTAACATTCATTATTTTATCGTCGATCCATTATAATATCTACTCGAATTAATCCGTTACGGCTAATATTGTTACAATGCGACCGTTTTTGCCACCGGTAGTATTGATTCCTCTACACTATAATTACTTCCGTAATACCATCGAAATTATACCATCTATTACACGCCAAATTTCTAGCGTCTAAGTTATAAACTCCTCCCGAAAATCATTAAACAAATCTATTCCTTTAATATTTCCGTCACAATAACGAAAAATCATATTTATGATATATATATTGGTCGCACAGAGGTCAACACAATTTGCCTGCGCTCTGGTTACATCAACTTATAGATTAAGATGAATATAATTTAAAACATTTTTTCGAAGCGTTATATTCTCGAACAAAAAGTCCATGCATACTTTCGCTTTAACTGGGTTTGTTGTTAGTAAAGCTATGGGAGCGAGACTATCGTATGTTAAAGGCTAATACAAATAAAGCGTAATAATATGGTTTTCTATACTTTTATGATGATATATTTAATAAGGGTATAAAATTGGAACAATAAATAAAAGCGTACAATACGTGAATAAAATACATATACAATGTGTTAAAGCGATTGAAATAAGGCTTTGAACATTTACTAATTGAAATGAAATGTAAATAAAACGTAACCACAATTCAATTAAGCGTTTTCAAATAGTTTTTTAATGATTCAAAACGTTACAATAAAGAAATAACTAATGAACTTAAACATCGCAAATGATAACTTTAAAAAACGGCATATGATAAGTCTAACGGATTGAATCGAAAAAGGAAATCAGGTGTTTAGAGTAGTGAATTCAAATATAATAGTTAAAGTGCTAGAGTAAGCGCTTCGAATATAATATTGAGAGTTCTCCAAATATACTGGAAATCTTTAAAAAGTGCTTTCAGAGCTTGGTATATTTTTATATAAGCGCTTGGCATAATGCTTTCGGGGTTTGGTTTAATCATAAAAGCGTTTCAGATACTGTTTCAAATGCTCTCCAAGTTTGTCGGAACGTCAAAAAAGATGTTTTAAACTCTCTCTAAGCTTTCCGAAACGCTAAAAGATCTGTTTTAGGCGCTCTCTAGGTTTTTGAAAACGCCTTAAAAGTCATTTCCAGATAGATCCCAATGAAAAGTTCCGAAAGTTAATGGCTTACGATACCGATACTTAATAAAACTCTTTCCAAAAAATACTCGGATATTTTCAAAACTCCAACCGAGTTAATCGATAACATAACGGGGTATTCAGTAATTAGAAACCACCAACCGAATTGGTAATACTATACTAAAGTTATTCTTTTCAAAGATACTCCGGGTTTTACAATCTTTTTATACTTTAGGTTTCAAAGTCGCTCCTATATATTTCTATACTCCCATGTGGTTCTTGTAAAGATTAGTATTAAAACACGAAACAGTTGGAACCGATATAATATCCTGCCATATATATTATTATAGTCCAACCTACAAAGATATACCAAGTAGGTGTCAAATGGAGTTAACAATTGAGATATTAAGGAAGACTAGAAAAGACTATAGAGGTTCTTCATGTAGGACTTATGTGTATGGTGCGTATACAGCCCGTTACGTACCCTCGTACGTGATTCCTACAGGCTGCGCTCGGACCAAGCTCGAGCTAGATATTGTATATCCAGTTACATATATAGTTATGTAACCTATAAACTTAATAGCTAATGGCTTAAGTTTATAATATGCCCCACTTTTCATTGAAAACCCGTTAAAACTACGGCATTCCGCCAGCTAAATACTAAGTACGGGCTGTATTCATATAGGGTGCAAACTGAGCGTTTGCTAAGCGCGAGCCGTATAACGCGCCGTATAACTTATAGATCTTATTGATCCCGGGTATCCTACACCGTATGATGTATATATTTTGCCGATTCCAATCCGCCTACGTTTAAAAAAAACAGCTCCTACTATAACTCGTAAAACCTTACTCTTTTTTTCTTTGTTCACCAATTAAGTCCCCTTTATCTATCTTTATTAAATTATTTTTTCATAACTTGAGTTGTAATTTTCTTTTTAATCCTTACTATAACTTCAATTCTCCCGTTATCTTTTTTTTACTAATATTCATTTTTCGTTAATATAGCCGACGTATTTCATGATCCTGATATAAACTATATAACTACCGGTATATCTGATAACAAAAAACTAACCTTCCCGTAATGTAATTCGTCTTTTTATACCTTAATACCCTAACTGTTTTATATTACGTAGCTCTTTCGCGTTATAATTAATCTTTTTGTATTCGACGATAGTAAAAACAAAGTAAAACTCCTCTCTTTAAAGGCTAATGATACCTAAATATCTTATATTAGTAGTTTAATTAATTCCAAAGTCTGTTATGTCGTACCATTACGTAAATATATTCAAAATATAAAGATTCGTCCCGTTGAATAATTTAACGAATTTATATATCCATTTCTTCTAGACATAAAGGAAACTTCGTACCTATCAACTAGTTAATTCGTATTAAACATGGTAACTATAGACTTTTTATTATTAAATATAAATTAATAAGTTAGGCAATATTAATCCTAATTCAATTACGAAAAAACGACGATGATCCGTAGGCTTTTTAATAATTTTACATTTATTTGTTCAACATGGATGTTATTCTATAAATTTTATATTTCGATAAAAGTAATTTGACTTTTATTGAAAAATATAAAGTCGGTTAAGAAGCACTTACTCAATTCGCGCTATAATCGTAAATAATAAATATCGGAAACTAATAAAATCACCACTATATATCGTAAAAATGTTTTGTATACGTTTCGATGCTTATAAACTATATTATCTTGAACTAAACAAATTTGAAAATTCGATTTATAAAAACCAACAAATACTCTAAATCATTTTCGATAATCGATAAATTCATTATAAAATGGACGGAAATATGGGATTAATAACGATTTAACATTAAAAGGGGTTAAAATAGGCTTTATTATAAGATAGAATGAGGTTTCGTACCATTATATTAAGTATACATTAAATATAGGCACCTAATATCTGAAATTAGGTTTTTCTGATATTATTTGCAAAAATAAACCTGAAATCAAATATTTTTACCCTAATAACTTATAACAGGCGAGTTGTAAGTTTAATACAAAATCTTTGTCGTGAAAGGTCTTCGCTTCGGCAATAATAAACGTGGACAGTAATAATACGTACATTTCGAGTCGATATCATAATTCGTAATTTATACCGAATATCTTATTTTAACCAGGAAACGTTCAACGTTTTCAGTAACTGTTAGAAGTTAAATCGCTTATAATAGGTCGTTTGTTATACCCTAATATTATTACTCCGTTAGGGCGCCCGTCCCGAAAATGAAATAATCGGTTAGCGTTATCGAAGTTGACGGTATTGACAAGGGCCGAACCCAAAGCAGTATTACAACCATCGACGTTTCGGTTTCCTTCAGCGTTACAGAAGTCAGCGATATTAACGCGGGTTGGGCCTAAAACGATATCGTAACCGCCGATGTATCGGGTTCTTTCGACTCCCCGTTTGAATATATATTGAATCGATTTAAAAATTAAACTTCCGTTTCAACAAATTTATTTACATACTTTACCGTAATATACGTTTTTGAAATGCATAAGTTTATTATTACTATATCCGATATAACTATACAAATAAGTTGGAAAATACGTACACGACGATTGTTAATCTCGGGGTTATCCTGTAATTTACTGGTTAATATATTCGGATGAGCACCTTAGACTGCGGTTCAGTAACGCAATTAATATTGAAAAAAAAAGGTCTTATTGAGCCTAACTTTTCGAAATCAAACGTGGTAAAGAAGTTACTTCAATCCTTTATAATTCGTTAAAATAGTAAATGAGGTACAAAAATTATATAATTCCGATAACCACACCTTTAAACAGGATACTATTACGAAAATCTTCTTACTGTAAATAGTATAATTACATTCCACATCCGACAGTTTTACCAAATAATATGATACCGGCTTTACAATACTGTTTTTATCCCTTTACAAAAAGTATCATTTTAAAGCTATCCCCAAATAATCGGTTTTTACTACCGTTAACCGGTTTAATTCCTAATACGTTAAAATCAGAGCTGTAACAAATATATATTTTAACGTTAAACACTAATATTCCTCCTAATTCGTTTAACTCCATCGGGTTCCCTATTTTGTAAGTTGAATAAAGCAATTACTTCATTCGGTAAAAAATGCTCATAAAGTTTCTATAAAATTTAACCAATCTTAAAAAACTTCGAAACTTTCGAATAATACGTAGGGACTTTTATTCGCGAATAGCCTAGACTTTTTTGGGGTTATACCGGATACCTCCGTCGATCGTTCTGATAAAACCAAGGTATTTTACCTTCTTTATTACAAAATTACTTTTTTTTTGTTCAAGTTTAACCCGGTATTACGAAAACATCTGAAAATTACGCGAACTCTTGCCATATACTTTGATTTAGCATTGGAAGAAAAAGTTAGAAGGTCTTTTGGGTAAGCTATGATAAAATTATCTGACATATCCATTTTCATATAATTAATATAACGTTGAAACATCGTTGATGTTCCCGTAAGCCTAAAGGGAGTAACTAATTATTCGAAAAAGCTGAAACGAATACGAAAAGACGTAAATTTTTCCTATCTTAGTATTACTCGGATACGGTTAAAGAAAGTTTGAATATTGAATTTTAGAAATTACGTCAACTTAAATAATACGCGAAAGGTTTCCTTAATAAAAAGTAGGAGAAAATGATCCTATTCGGTGATTTTATTTAAAACCCGGTAGTTGACACAAAACTATGACCTCCCCCCAGCTTAAAACTTAGGAATATCGACACCACTACTGATATAAGACTTGTTTGAAACTAACCCTGATTTATTAGCTCGATAACCTAACGTGGAAATTCGAAAAGTTAATTTCTTAATATCGAATATAACGGCTCCTATAATTTAGTCGGCAAAGATTAATTTTCGTTCGGTTTAATATGGATATAATCATTGCGTTTCCTTTGATATGAGGGTAAAGTCGTTACTTTATTTTTATTAAATAAATCGCAAAACTCCGTTAACTTGGGTAAAAACCGGAATTAATCTTTTTCTTTTTTTACAACTGCCGATGCTGTCGATTGCAAGATTCGCGTTATTTGGTAAAAACTTGTGACGAAAACCAATTACGATTAGTCACCTATACATTATGCTATCCGTTAAATTCGTGTTGCCAATTTAATAAAAACAAATCTAATAATACCCCGAATATCTATCTATTTAAAACTTAATATCACTGTATTGAATACCAATTCTTTTTAACTATTATTAATTAGAAGACTTTAGCTAACGTTTAAAATCATCTATTATTATAGTATTCATAATATACCAGAATTTATATCCCGTATTATTTCGGGAATAATATATATTAATATCGTGTTAAACTATTTATTAATATTCACGCGACATTTTTCTCTATAGATAATACGCGTATTTTACCCTAACTTTAATATTATGACGAAATTTCGAAGATATAATAACCTAATTTACTTTATTTCAACCGTTATTTTGAAAACTGATTTACAATATAATAATAATTTTAGCTGAAATTGACTGAAGTATTTAGAAAATAAGTATTATTAAAAAGCAAAGGAATAAGGAATGAATTCTCATTTATGCGTATTTTAATTGAACTGAATTCCTTTTCAATCGATTTTACAATTACGTCATTAAAGCTTTATACCTCCTGAACAAAATTATATTTAGGAGTTAGGCTTTTTCCGTCGCCGATGATAGGAAACTTATATTTACCTTTTCAAATTAAATCGTATATACTTACGTTAGAGGAAAAGCCAGACGAAATCTATAACTCTATTAATAGTGATTCGATAAGTTGTAACGTGAGTAACGCCTAATAACCTATTTCACCCAGCGCTCTTTCGCCGTTATCCACTTTACCCGACGTTTTTCATTTTGGGTTTATACCGATCGGGTTCGTTAAAATTACTGACCGCGATTATTGCAGGCTTTCAACGAGGATATGTAAACGGCATAATCCCCTATTATAACTATATTTCCATCTGGTTGCATTATCTATACGGGGTCCTATAATTATCGATTAAAGCGTCGTTTTTAATTTGAAGATTTTAACTAGTTCGTAAGCTCGCAGTATTTTTCTAAAGCCGCGATATAGTTGATACGGTTAACACTCATCGTAATAGATTTGTATCGAATGACTAAAGAGATATGTGAGCTAAGATAATTATATTTAACGGCTAAAAGTTAATTTTAACAGCCCTTATAAGTAAGTTATATCACAAACTTAATGGCGAATGGTTTTTATAGGTATTCATCACCTATGAGATTTTTTAAATTTTTTTTACTAAAGCTTTATCCCTATAATTAGGGTCGTTGATTAGAATTTTAATGTAATCGAAAAACTTATTCGTATCATATTTTTTTCGTATTCGCCGGCCTCATAATACGATATAACAGTAATTTTATAGCCGGCGTTGAATGACCTTTTACGTCAAAAAACGTATACAGACCTTTTTTAATATATACTTTATTCGCCTTCATTATCAATTCGATCGGTTAATGCGTCGCCGTTTACGTAAAATCCAATCCATCAAATGATAGTTAGTCGTGTTATCTACGGCTTGTTTGAGCGTTAAAAAACCAATCCTAATAGCCGCCAGATCGACTTTCAGTCATTAAATCTAAGTAAAAACTTAGGCGAAATCGGACGTAAAGTTTAATACTAAATTTGATTAAATAGTTTATTATATTTAATTTAAATTACAATATATATGACTTATAGTCTTTTATAAACGAGATATGAGCTTGAATCGGCCACAAAGAAGTAAAAAGTATATTTATAAAAGTAGAAGATTAAGTATTCGAAAACGGCCTATCCTCTTTGATACTGCTAAAATATAACATAAAATTGTTAATATTTGTTATTGACTCATTTATTATAGGAAATATCCCTTTGAAAGAATGAACAAAAACCTTGTTTATACATTATAATGCAACCTATAAATGTATACCAAATAGGTGATAAATGGAGTTAATAATTAAAGTAATAAGGAAAACTAAAAAAAGCTATAAAGATCTTTCGTACGAAACTTAAGTATACGTTCCGTGTATAGCTTGTTATGTTCTCTCGTACGCGATGCCTTCGGACTGCGCACAGACCTCGCCCGGTTCGGATACTGCATATGCTATTACGTGCAAAGTCACGTAACCTATAAACTCAATGGCCAATGGCATAAGTCCATAATAAGTATTCAACTAAAGTTCATCTCTTCTTTCTTAAGCTATCTATAATCGACCGAATTGCCTACTAATTAATATCGGTAAGGTATCTTAATAAGTTAACGTAAAAAGTAGAAAATAAAATAATATTCATGATGAATAAATTAGAGATAGAAGAGGTATCCAGAGAGTGTACGCCTCAGGTAAGAGCTTATAAGCTCTCACTCGAAGCGTAGCACTCTACCATGCACTCTACCAACGTTCTTCCTGGGGCGTGGCACGCTATTATGCACTTTGCAAGAGTGCATCTTACAGCGTAACATATTATCGTATACTCTTCAAAAGTGCACCCTGCAGCGTGAATGCTATACTAAGTATATGGATATATAATCATATCCACACTCCCAAAGCCTAACCAAAACGATCGGTTTCCACAAAGAGTTTCTAATCCAGGTCCTATAAAGCGAAAACTGGGTCGGAAAGGAAGGAAAATTTAAGCTGTTTGAAAAAAACTTTTTTTCGGGCTCCTAACAAAAGACAATATCCTGTTTAGTTGACTGAATTGAAAGGTTGGAGATAACAAATTATACCGAATAAATTACCAGTAAAAGTTGATAAAGCCGAAAAAACCTCGTACTTCTAATAAAAACGTAAAAATCGCCTACTTCCGGATAACACCCAGTTTTTTTTGGGTCTATATGTATTTTGACTCCTGCTTCGATAATGAACACAAAATTGATCAATATTGTAAACGCAGAACTTATACTTAAATACATTAAAGTTTAAGTTAACGGTATTTAAGAAGTTTAATACCAACTTAAGGATAATATTATAATAGTTAAAACCACTATTCTAATATACTATAGTATCGTGAAGGTAAACAAAATGAAAAACCCATTGAAAAATAGAAATAATAGATTATTATACATCGTTAAAAATATACAATATACGGAAAATTCCAAAAGAAGTAACTGATCATTCAAAAATTCGGAACCATATATTAAACGTAATCTTCCACTCGTTATCTTCCTTTATACGAAATTTGTCGAAAACTGCTTTAATATTGATATTCATAAGCTATTTAACTGCTAAAATATTCGTGAATATTTTTTTTAATTAAAGCAAGAGAATAATAGTCGGCCTTTTCAATAACGTTTAATCGTCGATAATAGATACTCAAATTCAGGTCACATCTGCTTTTCTTAACTAAAAATACGAGGACAACTGTTAAAGAACGACCTATACAAATATAACATTAATTTAACAACTGGGTTAACATTTTCCGCAACACTAAAAGATTTTCTCATAATATACTGTACTATGAGCCCTCAAAGACTTCCAAAGATTATCCCTAATTATTGTTTAAAAAAACTCAATTTTATAATTGGCTTCGAAGCAGTATAAAGGCAGTTTATCTCTTATAGTTTCATTGAATAAAAGCGAAAACTCTTTAAAGATCTCAAAAAGCTTCTTGTTAACGAAAACAGGTGGTTTCAAGGCTACCTCCTTATTAATATCTTCAAAAAAAAAAATAACGAAGAGCCGCGTAATAATAGATTAGTTCTTCCAAACTTTACGAAGTATAATATAAAAAGTGATAGCACTGATACCCTTAAATATCTTTTATATCGACGTAAAACCCCATTCTTATATGTTGTAATTACGCATTATTTTTGGAAGTAATATATATTCCGAAGCAACATAAGTTACCTATCTTGACTAGATTCAAAGTGAATATAAAATAACGTCTTATTAGATATAAGCAGTAGTATAAGCCTAAGTTCGATATCAATATCTATCAAAATTAATATTTGAATAAGTTTTAGAAGAAATAAACTACAACCTAGGTTTAAATACATAATGGGTAACTTCATCAAGTCCTTGAAATAGGCTAGAGATACGCAATAACTTTAATAAACGGGTAAATTACTTATTCCTAGCGTTATAACATTAAGAATTCATATTTATTAAAGCGTTAATGAACTGAATTGAATTACAATGTAAATTCATTGTAAAAGTAGGGTTATTTGAAAGCTAGATGTAAGGCAACAAGTCGAATTACAGTTTCTTTAACTTTTATACGCGATTATATATAGGTGTTAGGCTTTTTTCTTTGAAAAGTCGATAAAATCATTAATAAGGATAAGATATATATTTATATTAGTTTCAATACCCAAAGTCCTCGGAAGTTACACGGAATCCAATAGATGGATACGAATACGATGACCATCTGCGCTATATTTTAGATATAAACGAAAATCCCTATAATGGGAAAGTTCTAAATTGTTAACCTAGGTAACGCACCGTTTGATACCGGCTTTCAAAACATTTATACCGGTTATAATAATATCTCTCTAGTTACCGCGAACAGTCAAGTCTCCGTTGCTATTCTCGATACAAACTACATCGCTAATACTAACATTAATAACTTAATTAACGTCACCACATCGAATATAAAAGTTGTAAAGTCGTCTATCAATAAGTTGGAAGCAAACGACCTACTCGTTGTAATTCACTAATATATTGAAAGAAAATAACTCTTTAGCTAATATATTGTTAATAACTCCGTCTAAAATAACGAATTTAACGGCAGATTTCTAAACCATACCGCTAAATTCTGTGAACAAGGCCTTTCAAACATCTAGAAAAACGTTAAATCATTCATAAGCCGTTTATTTTCAGCTTTTAAACCGGGAGATAACGGTTTTCTTCATATTCGAGTCGTAATGATACCCATGAAATATTGCCATAAAAATATTAAAGTTTTTGTTACTAATTTTGCAACTGGAAATATAATAAATTTATATAGCGGTCTTCCTAAGACCTTCCAATGATTGAAAAATAGCATAAAATTGAATTTTTCTTATACTAATAAACTTCCGATCCCTACGTAATTTATGTAGCATCGTAAATTTTTGTATCAGAAAGCGTAATTTAACACCGAGAATTTTTAAAAGTTAGTCGGGGGGTTTGCGTTTGGTTCGTTATAGCTAACGTTATCGAATAGATCGTTAATATCATAGTCTAAGTCAGAGGAATTCGGGTTGATGTTATCATCGAATAAGTTGACACGGTCCCTGATAAAGAGCGATACACTAATTACGCTGTTTATAATTAACGTAAAAGCTGAACCCCTTTAGGAAAGGGTTATTTCAAAAATATAAGGTTGTTGGCAATAACTTTAAGCTACCTAATTATATTTATTAACATAGCTAATACATCGGTGTTCTGTTATTTCAAGCGCGAAATATATTCGTAAACGGCTTAGTCTCGCTCAACGAAATTCTTACGTAAGGTTTAAGTAAACTATGAGTATTAAATGGTTAAATAGTCGTGTTACGTTTCTAGAGTGTTTTAGAGTTTGTCCCTTATACACGCGTCAAAAAACTGCTTTAAAGCTTGTGAGTTTAGGTTCGAAAGGTCGAAAGATATAACCTTACACTATAACCGTTTAAAAACAGCTAAAATACTGTCGGGAAAAAATATCGAGGATTATATGCAAAAGGACTAAGCTAAACCTGTCGCTTAGAACGGTAGGATACTTTTTATAATAATCGATAAAAAAAAGGTGATAGAAACTCTTGTTAATTAACTACTACTGAGCTTATAGAAAAAGGGGTGGCCCGGTCACGTAACAAGTGTAAAGGCATGCTCCTAAGCAGTTCCAGAGCATTGTAGAGGCGAAGCAACCGCCAGAGTTAGATCTTTGGTAACCACTAACCCAGGAACCAGCCTGTAATATTGCGTTACGGATTTTTTTAATGTATTTTTATTGTGTAACTATCTGTAAATAAACCTGTTTATACTAGAAAAACAATAAAACCAAATGAGCTAGTTGCTACCAAGGAAAAAGGAGAAAATGAAGTCTGTAATTCCGTTCTCGTCGTCGTCATCGCTTTCATCGTTATTGCTGATATTACTGCTGCCCTAAAGAGGGTTAGGCGCCCACCGCGCCTTAGGCTATATTCCTTTAAGCAAGGAGAGATAGATTGGGTCTCCTGATTTACAACATCGGACGAAGAAGTTGTCAAACTTATCTTCGTAATATAGGTATAGACATACGCGTTATGCGATAATAGCGGTAGCGATTTCCATCGGCCGCCTGATAATACTTAGTGAAAAATAAATTTAAATTTTAGATTATGTATTAAAAAAGTGGAATAAGTTTTAGTTCTATTTTACGTATTAATTAAATAAAATGATTTACCGTTAATATAGCTGGTAAATAAAAGGGATCCGCGAACGGCTCCAATATTACTGGTACAAATACGTATTTGTTGCCGCCCTACTTGTAACGATAATAGCGTGCGGATACGTTACTGCTTTAATGGCATTCGCTAGAAGATTTTCCAATGGTGGCGAAGGCAATATACGGTACTTAATGCGTAGATATAGGTGAATCGGGGGCTTTTACCTTGGTATATCGCTTTAATACTTTTCGCGTTAAAATAACTTCACTACATACTATAATGAGGCACGCCTCAAAAAGGCGGGTCCGTTCCACTATTTCCGCATTATTTACGCAAAATTTAATATATATTACAATTTGAAAGGTAAATATTACGTACCCTGTTACAAATCGCCAATACTACGGTTTTAGCGCTTAAAAACCGCTACGCATAAAGGCGATATCTTCGTTCGCATCGAAAAGGTAAAGTCTATAATCTCGGGATTATGTTTCCATTACTCGGGCTGCTGCTATTAATTATCCTACTATTATAGTTATATTTAGCTAACGGGGGAAAAAGAGAGTAAGAAGGGATATAAGGGCAGCCGGAAAGAAAGAGTGGAAAGAGGGGCTATTATTATGGGTTCATATAACAGCGGCAAGTTCCTTTGTAACGCGAGCGCGCTCCTGCACAAAACGGCGCCGTTGACTACGCGATTTACATAATGATATAATGTTATGTAAATTAATTACGATTTGTCGATAATACATGAAAACGTTGTATAATTAATTACAAGCTTATACAACAGATGGTGACGAGTCATTTAAAGAGGTAAAAAAAAATTACCCAGAATAATTACAATATATAACTTTATATTAAGTTGATAACTCATAACATCGATCATTACGCATTTACAGGGTTCTCTAATCTTTCAAAACAAACTACAACTTGTACTACCATTATTACCAAATAACCGATTAGAACCTTGGACTAACTATACTATTATTATGTAATTATAGATATGGAGCTTTTCGAATAAGAATAGAGATAGCCAGTATAAATATTAATAGATATCACTATAATTAACAAGTGTAGAAGAGCATGCTATCAGAGTGCATGGTAGAGTGTGACGGCATAGATGAAAGTTATAAATACTTATCTAAGGCGTGCACTCTCCATATGCTTCTTCTGGAGCTTGCATCTTTCTACTACCATCTTTGAATACTATACTGTCTTCTTCATACGTTTAAGTCAAGACCTAGCTAACACAGTTAGCATTATCTAAAACAAAGCTAAAATTTAAGTAGTACTTTGTTTACAGAAGAAAAAATATTCGCATCACGTAAATAAAGACTTGAATAATTTATTCGAATATATAGTTAATAATTGGGGTTAATTGGTAAAACCACATTAAAAGAAGTTTAACTAGCAAAAATTCGTTCAAAATAAGAAGAGGGAAAAAGTGATTTGATATCTTCGACCTGACATCAATTTTTTAGCATAGATATATATATGACCTTGTTAAAAAAGGTTAGAGGTGTACACTGCAAATCTTTACAGTGCCCACCTTCGAGAAAAAAATTCAAGTTCAGTCGCTCTTAATACCATCACTTTATATACACCTTATTTTACTACAACAATATTAATTGGCTTTACCACTACTTAAATCTTCTCCGGCAACCCTTTTTCAGCTATAAAGATCATTATCGGCCTGGTGCACTGCCTGCGCAGCGATGCATCCAGAAAATAGCCCTCACAAACAACGATTCCATTCTTTGTCACTTATGCCAACGTAGCCTTTCAGACTTTCATTACGATTCAACCAAAGTTTGATTCCTTTTGCGTTTTAAGGTCATAAAAAGACCTTTATTATAGGCGCTCGAATATGATAGCTCTATTTTTTCTAATTTTTTTTTGAGCCGTTACTACTCATACTGGTACCGCCTTCTTAGCGGAGCTTTCGGTTTCAAATAAACTTTGGATACTTAGTTGTCCACAAAAGACTTATCTCAGCACACCAACCGCTCAGTGATTCACCTTATTTTATTTTATTTTATATTTCTTGTATTTGCGGCCCGTGAGAAAAAGACGAAATTTTGAAGTATATTTCTCTTATCGCCACAGACTCTCAACCAAGATATAAATGTTTTATAGGTATTTTACTCTTTTGAAAATACTGTAAAATATTCGATACGAGTAGGTATCGAACGGGGATTACGACGGCTGTACAATAGGGCTCAGCCAAAACTACAGTTTTTACGCCTATATAATATTACAGATTTCTAAACTATAGGATGCCTTAAGGCCTTATAGAAAATGTTAACTAGAGGTTCTATTTCTGGAAAAAGTTTCGAAATTCTGTTCTATAAACAAAAATTACGAATGAATGGCGATGAATTTTACGTTATAAATATATTAGATAGAAACTCTTTATCGAAATACCTAGTAGTATCTACTCGTTTTTATGTCATACATAGACAAACTGATACAATATAATCTATATTTATAAATCACAATAAGTTTTAACCACTTAGTGAAAACTAATAGGGTTGATTATAAGACCCCATCAGCATTCAATACATACGAATAATATATTACTCGAAAATTGATTATAGGTGTATAAGATTAGGTTTTCAACTTTGTATATTTGTTCCATTTTTGAATAAAGCGTTTATTTACAATAGTTTGTTCAATGTATTGTACAGTATAACATAGAAGCAGGAATTTTGAAATAGGGTGGTTGTTATAGAGTAAGAATACTCAAGTTGTGAGCCTTTCCGCTAGCATATATACATTTAATATTAGTGACGACCGCACTATACTGGCTATGAAGTACTCACTACTCCGTGATAGTAAAATGGAAAAAAGTGATTCGAATTAAAAAAAAAAAAAACTATTCAAAAATTGTAGAATATATTACATAAATTTCATTATTTAAATTAATTCAACTGATAATATATATTCGATTATGGATCTCACGAAGTAAGGTGGAATAAACATTTTTAATACATGTACAACTGAGTATTGTAACCAATTGAAAGAAAAATGTCAATATAAAAAGTATAAGAGCCGAAATACCTTTTATATACAGTATATGTTTATAAATTTGTAGTTGTTAATATTAGATATATTTCAATTAAACTTCATATCTATATTATTCCCTAGTACTCACAATTTAAAAAGTTTTACGCAATGTTGTTTATAATTGGAGAAAATTTTGGCAATACGCTTTTGAACTGTAAAAGGCCTTCAATTTAAATTGAACTATTTATATTGTTTTGGTATAGTTTACCATGTGAAAAAAGAAGATTTTGTGGATCTAAGGTAATTTAAACAATTAGGTTCGAAACGTCTGTACTAAGAATAATAGTAAGTACAATCAATACAACAATAATATTCCTAATAATATACAGTTACACTACCTCAACTATTCATTTCAGGTATTTAGTTTGAATATTGATATTTCAACGACTTAAAGATCTATTAATACAGTCATTTATCATTTTAAGTAAAAATCCACTCGAAACCGCTCTGATATGAACATGGTTATAATATATACTACAAAAGCCGTCACATAGTATTTCGTTGTATTATTATATAGCTAATTTCTTAGCCTGTACCCTTGTTTGAAGTCGGTATATACTTTACTTAACTTATAGTCAGTATAATCAACTTACTTAACAGTATGGTTAACTCATTGTACCATAATGAACTAATGTTTTAACACTGGCAGCCTTTAGTTTTGTATGCTTATACCAGTATATTTGACTCTTTATCTTTGTTAGACTCTGAAATACCTTCTTGTCTGCCAATCAAACTCCCAGTATATTCTGTACTCTAATTAACTCCAATTATCTCCCTACATTCCGCGGTTTCGAATCCCATATTTATCAACTCTTGCATATAAGTTTTTTTCGTTACAAACTTATACGTATTTTAAACTCTACCGTGCTTCTCAATCAACAAACTCAACCATATCAATTAATCAAATCACTATCTTTAATTGAAACTCCTTAACAGTTTAACAATTTGATAGATTATCCTTACTTTCGACTCTAGTTGTTATTACGTAACCTAACTTTAATAAGTGATCTCTTAACATAGCTATTGATACGTATAGTCAGCTTATTGCTATCTATAAGTCTTTCCAAAGCTTTGTTCGATACCTATTTCATCACAACTTCCGCTAGGTTATCTTTATTATCAATTTATATGAATTCCTTGATTTCCTCACTTTTATAGGCTTCGCAAAACGCAATTATATCGATTATTAAGCGTTTTTCTCTATTTATCTCTAATTTCAAAAAGTATTGAAATAGGCTTCTTAATCTGGTACAAATAATAACCGGAATAAGTGAAATCTTCCGCTATTTAGTGAAAATATTAAAGGTTTTCCACATAACTATATCTACAATAAGTCCAGCCATTATACTATAGAGTTTCAAATCCAGTACACTTTATGTAACACTATTACACTTAATAAATATCTAGTAAATCAAGTTTACAATAATTATAAACTATTTCTCTTATTATCTATTTTAGTTAACGATCGTTATAAGGAATCTGATTTGTAAAGATAAGTCAGTATCAATGACAAAAAATACATCTATAAAGATTATTGACTTAACCCTCAACAGTTTAATAAAAACTATAGCAAGTCTATGATCAAAGTTCCTCATTTTCGAATCTAATAACTTATTTAATCAATCTTAATTTCTATTAGTGAGATTTTAAAGCCTATACCACTACTTGAAAAAATCATACGATGCCTTCGGCTGAAACAAAGTCGCGATATAACTATTATGGATGCGTTACTTCAAGTATTTCCAAGATTTTACCACGTTAGTCTTATTAATCTCAGCTAGTTTAACGTCTTAACTCTTTTAACGGAAATGAAAGTAAATATCAATATTATCAATATTATATTTACGGATTAACGATCCGTTAAGATCTAGGTATTTACCCTCAACCAAAATCGTAACCGGTTTACAATTCCAGAACTTTAAATATTAAATCATATACTATTCTGGTACCATAAAGCTAACAATTTCAATTAAAAAGATATTGTTAGTTTATATATCTATCATACCGAAGTTGTCGTCTTATGTAATTTAGGAATACAGATCTTACCTTAAAAATTTATACATAATTTCGACATAAACTACGATTGATTGGTAATAAAATAATAGTTATTTGCTTTGACTGATTTATATAGTGGTTCAACGTATCTTATAACCCTTCACAATATATATTTGTTATGAAGTTCTCAAGGTAATTCCAATAAAACAATCCTTTATAAATTAGTTGCTAATTACTTATACGCTTTACCAATATCACGAAAATTAAAGATGAATTTTATATCAATATTTATACGAAAACATGCTTCTAATTCGAATTTTTTTGGGTATTTTATATCATTTAGCAGTGCCCACTATATAGTTAGTATACGGGAAGGCTCGCAACCTAAATATACTCACCTTAAACAACCATCACCCTATTTAATTCCCCGCTGTTAGTTTGTACCCTTTAACCAGTTGAACGAACCACTCTATTCCTTCAAATGAAAATAAATAAATTGAAAATATATCCTCGATACCCGTGACAAATTTCCGAACCCCGCGTTATACGTAGTTGTTAAATGCCTGCCGAAGGGGCCTTATATCAATCATATACGTCACCGCCTTATAGAGAAACCTTTCTGCACAACAAATGTGGATCGCAATCATACAGGTTTTTATTAATGTAATTACATGGAAAGAAAGGACACACCACTAAATATATCGATGATTTGTTTTCAATCCATTGTATCTGTAATATAATAAAATCTTTTTTGTCTATAAAATGAATTATTAAGTAAAACCTTGAATAAAAAACTGGACATTAAATTAACCTTTCAATTGAAACCTTAAGGTATCATATAATTTAGGGACTCGTAATATTGTACGGTAATGAAAACTGGAGCCTTATCCGGGTCATACTATACGGCCATCGCAATCCCTATTCGGTTCCTAATTGCATTTAGGATTTAACAGCGGTCTTAAAAGAGTTTATAATCTAAAAAACACGAAAAAGTGTAAAGAAAAACATGAAATAAAGTACATCATTAAGCGGGTGGTGTGCCTAGAAAAGTCTTTTATGAATAGTTAGGTATGAAAAGTGTAGTCGAAAGCGAAAATCTCGTTAACCGGGTGGGGCACCGGCAACTAATAATAGCTTAAAAATAAATAAATAAATAGAGTCTCCAAATGCGAGCGCTTATAATCAAGGTCTTTTCTTAAAACTTTAAAGCGTAAAAAGAACAAACCTTTGGGTATATCGTGATAAAAGTTTAAAAAGCCACGTTAGTACAAGTAACGAAGGATGGAATCGTTGTTTGTAAGGATTGTTTTTTTAGATATACCGATGTGTGAGCAATACACTAGGCCGACAAGAATCTTTATAGCTAAAAAGGAGTCGCCAGAAAAAATTCAAGTGATTGTAAATCCGATTAGTGATGTTATGGTGAAATAGGGTGTATATGAAGCGGTGGTGTTGAAAACAATTGAACTTGAATTTTTTTCTCAAAAGTAGATACTATTAGGGTTTATATTGTAGGCTTTCTACCTTTCTTAACAAGGTGGTCCGTACATATATGCCAAGAAAGTAAATGTAAGGTCGGAGATAACTATTAGATGTTAGCTGTTCTTTTAAATTATTGGTGACTATATAGGTATCTTATTTTTATCCTGATTATCGTATTCTTCAACGAATAAATATAACTTTTTATACGGCTTACCCATAGTTTCACCCTTAGCCTCGTAAAAAATATTCTACTTGAAATCTTATCATTAGGTTTTAGAGTTTGAATTCTCGTATAAATAAAAATTATACAACTCGAGTAAGAAGTTCATCAATTTCAACCTCATCGATTTTTTAAAAAGCCTTCCTAAAATCTTAATAATTCATTGTACGCGAAACTTAAAATTCAAATCGCAATCATCCTTCTATTTCCTATTAACTCAAACAGTATTGAAATATAGCCTCACGTGTATTCTTTATCCTTAATATTCCACCACTTTGGTAGTTGGTTACGTCATCGTTATTCTATCGGCTTGTTAATTATAGGAAGCAAAGAATGATTTTAATTAATAAGTTTCATTTAAAGATTTTCATTATTATCATTACCTTAAATCGCTTCAATATAAAGTTTTATCTAAGTTATATGAAACGTTGCAAAACCGTTCACAATTGCAATAAATACTTCAGGGTTAGGTATACTTAAGATCTTGAATAAACCATCCCATTTATCTGACTTCCATCACACGAAAACTTCACTTTGTAATAATGAAGTCAGTACTTCGATAGTTGTAAAGTTACTTCTGGTATTAAGAACGTCATAAACTTAACGTCTTATCAATTTCCTCCGAAATTCCTTCAAAGCTTTCATGTACGCCACAGCCATTTTCTAGGTACTTACCAATAATATAGATTTGTTTGTCAAATGAGGATATGCCTTGAAAACTAATAGAGTAAATACCAAGGCTTTAAAGCAAACGGTATCATTCAAACTCTTCACAGCCATTGAAAAACGAAACTTCTAATACGTAAAACTTCTAATCTCTAATGCAAAAATATTATATACTTTGCGAAAAAGTACATATATCCTTTCGATATTTCTAATAATTCAATTTACCTTAACAAATATGTATTTACAATAGATCCCTATTATCTTGAGATCAACTTAAAACTGTACCGCAACAAAATTGACACTTGCATTGTAAACGAAAACATCTAATAGTCATAGGTATATGTTAATTTACAATATCCTTAAAGTTTCCCAGATATTCATTACCAATGACGACCTGAAAAACTTAGCTTCGTAAGAATAAATTACCAAGTCTACGATATAAGAAACAGGCTTATCATCCAAATAAAGAAACGTTAGTGAAAATATTAAAATTATAGTCATTATCATCTTTCAAGGAAAAATTAAACTTTAAGCGTACTTAAACGTGTATTTGGCAATAGTGACAAAGACTTTTTAATGAAGTTAATGAAAAACTACTTAATATCCTGATAACCTACAGACTTAAAACCTTATGTAACCTATTAATGGCTGGATAATTGAAATGTCAGGGAAATTAACGTATTTAAAAGTCTGTCAAATTGAACAACGTTATCTTTAACATTGAAATATAAAATCAACAGGAGCCTCACTTAAAAATGAAAGAAAAAAAACTCCGAATATTTTTAATTAGTTCGTTAGCATTAACGTCGACTTTAATACTGGAGATCTTTATATCTTCCAAACAAAGGAAAAAATAGAGTAAAAGGCTTGAAAATATAAAACGTAATTGGTTTACAGACTATTTTTATAGTTGTTGACCTCAGCGAGAATATTTTTTCGCTTAAGCTAAAGCCAATTCTGATATTGCTAATATCTTAATCATTAATCTTCATAATAATAATACTTTCCCGTCGTAATACTACATACTACAAATACCCTTTTGTTAAGTACCTTGCTGCCCATATGTCCAGTATAATACCTTGAAACGTGTGTTCTGCATAACTATCGCGAAAGTTCAAAGTGTTTAAAGAGTTAAATACTTGTTTTTCATAGTAAATATTAGGGTTTTCTGTTGGAATAGCAGTCAAATGCAGTACAGCCAAGTCAACTTTACTTGCAATAAAATTGATTGTACTAACTGCAAAAATTGGCTGCAGTTTGTGGGACTGCACTATAAGTGCAATGCAGTAGGTGCCCACTTCAAAGTGAGGTACAAGCCAAAGCATTTGGCCATACAAATTGGTATGCAGACTGGCTAGCGGTCTGCCAAACTTAGAACTTACACACACCAATCAACAATATCAACGCAGCACCAGTTATTTCAATCACAGTGATTCGAATCGACTACGTTACAACAATAAAGACTTACCAAAATTTTCGCCAGTTAAGCGATACAAAAAAGTATAGTCGACTAGTCACTAGGCTGCTCCAGGAGTAGTCTTTTTATACCACATATCTTGCTTTCGCGTATTGTTGTTATCAGGAGCCTTTTCGCTTTCGTAGTCTGCAATACAATCCAAATATTTTCGCCCAAAAGTAATAGGGTATTATGCATAATATATTACCTGGTATTGATTATATTTAGCGACGGAATGGCGAATTAACCAACAACCGGATTTACCACAAATCCAACACTTATTATTACAATCACGAAGATAATTTATACGATTCAAATGTTCTTTAAAGTCTTACCTCAGTTGTTTTCGCTGATATAACTTCCAATTCAAAAGCTTTAGATCAAATGTCAAACGTTAAAACCTTCTGTATATACGATTGATATAGTATGTAATTAGAAGGTTTTTGTTATTCTAGTCGTAAAAACTGTTAATTTGATAGTATATACCAATTAAATTTAGCGTACGTATCATTATAGTCGTAAAAAAAACCGAAACTAGTTTAAAAAAAACCATTGAAAGTGGTATCTAGACGCTATAAGGCGTATTTAAACTCGTCAATACTCGTAATAACTGCCCGTAACTATTTGCAAAGTGTGGCTGCACCAACTTATACTTTTCACATTACTTTTTTGCATAATATTAATTTGTTAAATATCTGATCGAGAGTATATATTGTTATTTCCTTCTTTTTCTTTTTACCTATTATTTTCTCTCATCTTGTCATAGCTCAGTCTATATGCTATTGCGTAAACTATACGTCATACTCGAAGTAACTTTTCATACTATTACATATTTCGTAGAAAGTTCTTACCTTAATCAGGTAATTTAGGTAGTGGTCTCTAGTATAATACGTAGATATTCCTAGGTATAATGAGTTAAAACCTAAAAGTTGAACATTCATTCACTTACAAATGTTAACGAATAAAATTATATTCGTGTCAAACACATTATAAAGCATCATATTATACTTCTCTACATTAATGAAATTTTTTGGAGAAGTCTGTAAAAAACTTATAATTAATATTAACTATTTTGACCAATTTGGTAGGAAGGTTACAATAGTTATCCCAGTTGTTAATAATATTTCTTGGCATTTTAGATTCGTGGTAATAGAGGTCATTGTCAATCAATTAACCCGAAAAGTAAAGTCCTGTGATAGAACTTATGGTAGGCTAATGAATGTAAATGTACCTGATATAAAAAGCGTCACCTTAAGGAATATGACAATCTAAGGGAAACCCTTAAAGAATATAACGATTTTGAAAGATGTTTTAAGAAACTTAACGATTTTACTTAATTAATCATTAGATAATGTTAACATGAATTTCTTTTACTGCGTTAACAACCGCTGCTTCATGCGCTCTATCTCTGCCAAAAGCAGACTCCGCGTTATCGCGAGCGGGAACTAGGCTAGCTAATAAATTAACAAGCTTCTCATTATCGGCATGGGAAAAGTTGGTACCAGAGGGGTTTCAAGTTTAACTTAACTAGTAATTAAGGGGTGATGGTTCTCTAGAAGGTATAAAAGGGTATTAAAGATTATCAACGCCCTTTATATTGACTTATAAGTCTTAGAAATGAATATTTTAAAACTAGTTATAAAATTATATCAATTCGAAAAAGGTCTTTACTAGTCCTAATAAGATTTTTTCTAGGACGAAAATTCTATATCAATTAACCTATTTTTTCAACCTAGCCTTAACACCACTTTAAAACATCTTCAACATATTAATTATCTACTAGTTGAATAACTTACAAAAGCTTTAGAAATCGTGGGCGCTGTAGTCAAACTTTTCACCAACGTTTGACTCGATAATGTATTAGACGATATAATTTGTCAAATTTTTTTTAATAAACATTTCGTTGGCATCTTTTCACCATAGTTTTTCGTCAAATTAACCGAGAAAAAGAGATTCCAAGTCCTTAATATCCTTTATTCACTTTTAATAAAATACTATATTAACTTTATATTTTAGGCTAAAAAATCGTTAATTTAAGAGCGTAATGACCTAGCGATTTAGGTAAGGGAATTTGATTTATACATAGAGTCATATGACATCGCTTTCTTAGTACGAACTGACGATTATTAGTGTTTTCGTTTGGAGTACTAACCTTAACGTATTTTTAACGTGTCTGATTTCACGATTTGATAATATAAGGGGAAAAGAAAAAAAAATGAGGTAAAAGGTGAGATTTAGCATATAAAATAGAGTTGATGGTTATTTATTGTTGTTATTGATAGATTGCTTTGTATTATTAATAACAATACCATCGTTACCTCTAAATTACCGTGAAAAACCGACGCAATCCAGAAGTCTTTTCTACTTATTACTGTAAAAAACGACGCAGTAATAGAAACCCTTCGCAAAAATTTTCCTTTACCTTAGTATTTCCCAAAACGTAACCAGAAAATAGCTTTTTCTTTTACCTAGCTAATTTATACTTAATTAATAGGCACTGATTAGTATTAATAAACCTTGACAATGATTGACCTTTAAACGTTGTTATGTTGTTGATTTGAATCAGTTCAAGTAATAGTAATACTACATAGTTAAGTAGTAGATATATTGTTTTAGGTTTGGTAGACCGCTAATCGGTTTGCATACTAATTTGTATAGTCAATTACTTAGCTCGTGCCCTAGTATAAAGTGAGCACATACTGTACTTGACTTACAGTCAATACAGTTAACTCATAAAAAATATAGTTAAATTGCAATCAGTACAGTTTACTGACTGTATTACAATTAACTATTATTCCAACAACGAACGTAGAATATTCTTATGGATTTTACATACTTAAAATATAGTGTTTCTATTTTTAGTGGAAACCTTTTATTACGACTAGCAGGTATTTAAAAAACATTATATTCTTTTTTTTAAATCATTGATCTATGGTTTTTTATTGTTTAAATAACTATTAATTAGTGTTAATCAAACTTGTTTATATAAATCAAACGGTACATAAATTTTGTTACGTCGTAATTACTATTGGATCATTCTGATTTATATATTTATATAATAATATTTGTTTCTACCCTGAATATAACTTAGTATTTTACTTGTATTTAATACAAATCTTTATGGTTGTTACTAAATTAACTGATATAGTTACTTGCACAGTTGATATATATATCTTTATTATTGGTTGAACGTATGTAAGTGGAAAATGCCTAGTCTGTACGGGAAAAAGCGGGCATAACTTCGCTGACGGGTTTACTCGCAAAGCCGATTACTTAGCAAAGTCGCCGTATAAACTAGGCAGAGGTGGATGTGGATTAAAAGTGGGTGACACACATAGCACGGGCAATATGCAGCGAATATAACCCTTTCCCGCAGCATTTAATAGACTGCTTAGATAGGAAGGTCGCTGTATAGACTAAAACAACCCCAACTTGTTGATCCGAGTTGTTTCTTTGGTTCTGTATAGGTACTGCCGTGCTGCCTCCTTAAGTACAGCACTCCGTATGGAGGAAACCGCATTTCATGTGCTAACAAGGATAACCTGGTACAGTAGATCGCTGATGAGCCTGCCCCTGCTGGGCCCTTCGGCCCTTTCGTCCCTTCTTTCTCAGGCGTAATCAACCACTGTCAAACTTTCCCGAACTTGGAGCGCTTCCCGCGCATCAGTGTCATTTTCTGGGTTGACCTTTTCAACATGACGCCAGCAGGTGCCATGGGATCGCGAGGCGAGGAATCACGTGTAGTGTGATGTGACCTGTCATTTTCATGTACAAGAGTTGTCACCAGAAAGAAATGAAGATGGCCGCTGCGCAGGATGGGCGCGCTGTTGCAAGTTCGATCTCGTTCCAGATATGTACGACGAAGGCCGGGGGGGGACACAAAGTGATGCTGCGGATACATCCAAATGTGCTGTGCTGCCCGACCCCGCGTGCGTAATTCGTGTTAGTGTAACATGGAGAGGCTGACCGTCCGGCAGGATCGGGGGGTGGTTCATTGCGTTGGCCTTGTTTGGATGTCCAACGTGGATGTTTGGGCAGGTCGATGGAAGAGCCAGTGCTGCTGCTGCGTTTAGCTGTCGGCCAGCTTCTAACCTGGGACAGTGGCAGTGGCCCAAGGCACCCCACCCTGTTTCGCCATTGGCGACAGGGGCGTGCGGTACCTTGCATGGTGCATATTGGTGCATGAGACCCATGTGCGTACTTCTATGGGCGATGTTACTACATGCAAAAAGCACCACGGCAGCCTACCGTTCTGTTTCGATAGCTCCCATTCAACAACAGACGGATCAGACGAGCCGATGAGCCGGCGTGCCGCGCATGGCGTGTTGGTGAACCTTGTGCTCGGCATTGGAGTCGGGTAGCCGCCGCGAGGCACGGATGCCAGCGGAATACAAGCACGCACACGGGGCAGCACCTGCACCAACAGCTGTGTACATGGTAAGCACGGAAAGAAAGCTCAGGCCGCTCTGCAAGCGATGTGTACGCCATAGGCAGCTCTCAACTCCCGAAGCTTCCAATCTTCTCGAAGACCCGCTTGTTTGGCCATTCGAGCCTGGCGTGGCCTGGCGTGGGCGGAGGCGAGGACAAGGCGAGCAGAGAGATCGAGCCGGAGCGGACGTCCGGAACCCGGACTTCGTCCCATGTTTTTGGCCCGTCCGTTCTAGCAACTGGGCATCACACCAGCAAATGATTGGGCTCCATCAAGACGACTCGACTCAACAGAAGGTCGTCCTTGCTACCGTAGAGTGTCCCTCTGCAGCGGCAGAGCCCGCGGTTGCATGGACGATCCCAGTACCGCCCCAGCACAACGTGGAACGAACTCCTCCGTATCGTTTCTAGGTACAGGGACCAGGCACTGCACAGGGACCTGCAGTGAGGACGCCACCCAACAGCAGCTCGCCAAGCCCCCCACACCAGCATCAGGGCAATCGGATGCTCACCCCTTTCCATGTCTCCGTGTTGACCTCCCAGGCCCTGTCACTTTTGATGCTAAACCTGCTGCAAAGTACTCCTGTCACCCCACACAGTAGAGATCTGATATAAACCCACGGGGCCCAGTCCACATTTTTATCCACAAAGATCCTCGATTTCGTTGAGAGTTTCTGCCACAGCATGTGCTTCTGGTAGCTGGGTTATTTGTCCCATCCTCGGCCTTGGCACTGTTCAACCTTGCACTAGCCAACTCCGACCACATCCTGTCTTCTTTGGCACCTTCTTTCTTCCACTTCTGGCCCTCATTCAGCCATTAGCCTTCAGCACATATCGGACTACTTCCTGAAACCTCTTCTCCTAGTGATAGACTCCTATTTCTTGGTACTAACCAACCACGTCATCACCTAGGTACATGGACACTGGCCATCCCTTCAACAGACTCCATCAGCCCCTCTGCCCTCTGCCCTCGGCCCTCTGAACAGGAAGTTCTACCACACGACTTGAACACTCTTTGCAGCTTTATCTGAGCACAGAGCCCTGCATTCCGATCCGGCCCCCCCAAAATACACGACGACGGAGAAGACAATCCAAGCTTCTAGCACCTGCCAGGGCTCGGGCCACACTGAGTTTAGCCCACGACAATCACGAAAGCCCACGAGACAGAACGATTGTCTCCCACTCAGCCACTGCTTCTGCATTTGATACCCACACGATACCCCTTTTACATATTTCATTCGTCTCTTGAACTTTTCAACCACGTCAAATACATCTGCATTCGATTGAAACAATCAAAAGAACAAAGTGTGAGGCATTTGGCACGGCAAAGGTTCTGGACGAACCTTCCATCCTTTCACCAACACCACTCCACACCACATTGATTGAAGAGCTTCACCTTCTCTGCAGCCTGTGCATATTATCTTCGTCCTGCCAATTGCAACTTCAGATCCCAGATCTCACCTATTCTGAGGCACAACCACCTCCGTTCTCGGGCACCCCAATTGCCAATCCAGAGTGCAGCCAAGGCCGATTGCGATTTGCCATTTGCCGCCTATCGGTGCCACTCCAATTCTGACCCTGAACTCCTCCGACCCTGATCCCGACCCTGACCCTGACGCACCTAGGCCTGCCGTTGCTGGCACCTTCACAAGCTCCCCTCTCCATCATGGGCTTCTTCTCGAGAAAGGACAGATCCTCAAAGGTGGCTCCCCAGAAGCCTTCTCTCAATACTACCCAGTCCAAAGTCAGCCTCGATTCAGGAAATTCTAGCATCAAGTCCCCATCCGGTACTTTGAGCAGTCGCGCCATGAACCGCTCCTCTGCTGGCACTAACCACACCTCCGCGCCCAACACACCACTGACACCTTTCTCTCCCCACCACGCCATTCCCAAGATGGAGCTGCCCAGGGGTCCCGACCCTGACTTGGACCCTGCTGGCTACCTGAGGAGCTTGGGTGCTGTGCGTGAGAGAGCCACAGTCATTACTACCAAGGCCATCAAGAATGAACTGAGGCACTTTGACGTCGACATGGCAAAGTTCCCAGAGGTGGTGAGCTTTGTCGCAAGCATCATCAAGGTGTGTTAGTTCCATCACCAGTGGATGCCTGCAATGCCCCAAACCAGCTTTTCTTCCAAAATCATGCGGAGAGATGGCTGACTTGAAACTAGAGAGACTACGATGCTCCTTTCACCAGCATACCAGGTCATGGTCGACACCAGCACTTCTGTGTTGGAGGCCGAGATCGGATTGCACACCTACTGTCAACATGGGACAGTGTTGACAACAGTGAAAAGTGTCGCCGTCTCATTGACTTGTTCCTGGTCAGTGTGCTACTGGATGCTGGTGCTGGCACCAAGTGGAGTTACAAGAGCATAGAGAATGGCCGCATCTACAGGAGATCTGAGGGTATTGCTATTGCAACTTTGGAGATGTTCAAGACTGTAAGCTCTCTACCTTGATAGTTCTCTTTCTGCTTTGCATTTCTGACCTGTATCGCAGGGTATCTTCTCTAGCAGCAAGGAGAACAAGTACCAAGTTGATAATCAGGGCTTGCTCCAACTGACTGTGGATATGATGGCCAAGGGACTGCAGTCAAAAGAGGGCAATGAGATGGCTGGCTTGGAGGGCCGCACTCAGCTCCTGATTCGGCTGGGCAATGCCCTGGAAGCCAACAAAGAGTTCTTCGGTGATGGGCGCCCTGGTCACATGCTGGGTAAGACTGATTCCCTTGGCACTGAGCCTCATGACTTGCAACACTACGCTAACACTATACACAGACTACCTTTTGTCCCATTCCTCCACACAAGCCTCATCAATGCCAATTGTCCTTGTCCCGACACTCTGGGATATGCTCATGACAGGCTTGACACCCATCTGGCCGCCCTCACGCACAGCCATTAATGGCATCGCTCTTGGCGATGCTTGGCCATGCTCCACAATGCCACAGCCCACTCAGTCCGCCGGCCCCAGCTTCTCACCGTTCCCCAACGCCCGCACTGGGTCTGCCGCCTGGGAGTCCATTCTGCCGTTCCACAAGCTGACGCAGTGGCTCACCTACTCGCTCATGCAGCCCATGCAGCAGTTGATGAAGATCCACTTTGCCGGCCAGCACCTGCTGACAGGCCTCCCTGAGTACCGCAATGGTGGCCTGTTCGTGGATCTGGGTGTCCTGACACTCAAGGGCGAGGACATAAAAAGGGGTCTTGAGAACTACAAGAGCTCTTGCCTACGGACCGGGACTCCTGGCATTGAGGTTGCGCCCATGTTCGAGCCGAGCGACGATGTCATAGTCGAGTGGCGCGGTGTCACGGTTGGTCTGCTGGACCGGCTGTGTGTAGATGTCAACGCTGCGCTCCGGAATGAGCTTGCGGGCAACGAGCTGACTCTGCCTCAACTCCTTGAGGCAGGCAGCTGGAAGGTGAGGCTTATCATTCTCACTCTGATGTCCTCATCGAAGAGCAGCTACTGACTATTGGAACACAGGGTGGCCGTGAACTCGCCGAAATCAACCGGCCGAACACCAAGGAGCCGCCAATTCTCATCGACAGCGACGGAACGGTGTTCTAGGATTGCGCCTCCGCTATTGTTCACCCGGGTGGCTTCCGCCAGCCAGCCGAGAGGGCAGATGATGATCTGGACCTCTCTCGAGTTTTTAATTGACCTAGTTCTGCCAAATCCGACATGGCAAAGGCCTCACACGCCAATGGGCCCGGGTCTAGCAGTATCTCAAGCAATCTGGTCTTTCCATTTATCTCGGTGCTATTCAAGATGCCACGCAGCAAGGGATTTGAAAGCCAGATCTCGAATTTTGCTTCGACCGAACCATCTCAGCCCTGCGCTGCGATTCTTTGCATGGCATCGGCGATGTATGTTGCCCTTGGGCGCATGGAACTTGGCACCACGGGATATCATATATACATCGGGGCCTGGCGTTTTCTGAGGGCAGCCAAGTCCAAAGTCTCATGACCTGCATGACGGGAGGAAAACCAGGACTACCAAAAAGGGTAAAGGGAAGGGGGAAAAGACACTGGTGTAAGGAGGCAAAGACTACAGTATGTACTGTGTAATTCAGCATGTGCAACCATGGACTGGGAAGCACCCAAGAGAGAGACCAAGACTTGGGGGGTGGAATAGGCCTTACTGGCCAGACTTCTGCTTGGCTAGCGGGGAGGCATTCTGTCTGCTTGGTAAAGATGCTGCCAGAATCGGAAAAGGAAAGATAAACGTTCGCTCAGTTGATGATGAGTATTTGGGCTCTGCGCCCAGGTGCAAGACTGAGGTGCTTTGCTGGTCATATATGAAAGCTTTGCACTATCACTTGGACCATGTGTATCTTCTATGAATGAGGCATGCTAACACAAGCACTGTCTCAAAAGTAGATGTTCAATTGGTGTGTAGCTTGTTTATACACCAGGCCTTACATTACACACCAGCAACCTGTCCAGCCGAATATGACCTCCACCTACCCGTACGTACTCTAGAGACGGCAGGTTCAAAGTCGAACAGGTAAATCTTTAACGCACAGACATCTCATCCGCATACAATGTGTGGGGGTGCCACCCCCTAAGTCTTGAAATGCGTTGCGTCCACCCACATATCCTCTATTTTCTTCCAGCCCTCTTCAGCTGGCGGGCAACCCTTGCCCGGTATCGCTCAAGCTCAGCATCCCTGCTCTTCTTCTCCGCCTGCGCCTTCCGCTCGTCCGCCTGCTTCGCGCTGGCCTGGCTATACGCCTGGCCCTTCTTCATCATCCTGTCCTTCCACTCGCGCATCGCCGCAAGAGGGCTCTGCGCCGGCGTCTTCGTCTTCGTCTCGGTGCGCTCGGTGCGCTCGGTGCGCTCGGTCGCCGTCGTCGCCAGCGTGCGCGGTGCGGCGCGGCCGGCGACGCGGCTGCGCCGCGCGGCGTGCGCGCCCGCCGTGTAGGCCGGGTTGACGACCTCGAGCTCGCGGAGCCCGACGAGCCGGCGCACGGAGGGCAGCTGCATGACAGCCGACTGGAGCCACCCCAGGGCGGCGGCGGCGGCGATGTAGAGCTGGACGGCGGCGGGGAACTTGAGGGTGACGATGATGGAGAGGGGCCCCAAGACCCAGGGCACGTACTTGGCCATGGAGGCCATCTGTGGGTTCATGAAGGGGAGGGATATCTGGGTGGTGGGATGTGTGAGCTTCTCGTCGTCTCGGGGGGGGACGCGGGGGGACGCGGGGGGACCTCGGGAGGCTGACCTTCATGGTGTGATACATCAGCACGGCGCTCACGCACGGGAGGAGGTACAGCGGATCCGCGACCGTCAGGTCCGGGAACCACAGCGTGCCCGCGGCCTCGAGGCCTGGCACGGGCAGGGCCGCCATGGCGCGCGTCAGCTTGAACGTGCCGAACGCGAAGGGCAGCTGCACGAGGGGCAGGAGCATGTGCACGGTCCTGACGCCCGCCTGCAGCCGGAGATGCTTGATCTGCTGGCGCAGCTGCAGCAGCTCGCCCGGGTCGGTCTTGGCGCCGGCCGCGGCGGCCAGGAAGCGCTCGAAGCGGTCGGCGTAGACGGGGTCCTTGCCCAGCTGCTGGCTCTTGTGCGACGCAATCTGTGAGAGAAGCACCGGGTAGAGCAGGGCGAGCCGCGTCACGGTGGCGACGCCGACGATCGCGGCCCACCAGGGCATGCCGAGGTCGAAGTGCAGGTGCTCCACGACCCACTGGCACACGGTGGTTGGGCCCCAGCCGTAGTCGATGCCGAGGTTAGCGAGGTAGCCGACATGCTCCGGCACGTTGAGGATGGAGGCTGGGTCAAGGTCGGAGAAGCTGGAGAAGCCGGGGCCGTCGGGGTCGAGCTCGGAGACGGGGGCAGGTGCCGCGGAGGAGGGGGCTGTCGTGGAGCTGGTCGAGTCGAAGCGGCGGGTCGAAGGGAGAATGGGCTGGGATGGCAGGATGCCGGCGGCAGTTGCCCTCCTTCCTGACAGGAAGCCTGCCGCCAAGGCACAAGGAAGTGGTGTGTCATTTCTCCGCAGGCTGGTCGCGAACTGCCTTGGGCTTGATATGCTTGGTCGTGATATGACCTGCCTCGGTATTGAGCAGACAGGCGATCTGGACAGGGTCTAGGACAGCGTGATTAGGCATGTGGAATTAATTGATTGAGTTGCAGTGGAAAGGATAAGGCATACTTGCTTCTGGAATACCAAGGCAGGGCGAGCCCGTGCAAAACCTGTGCTTGGAATCATGGCTGCTGTTGCAGCTTTGTTGCATGGCTCCGGAGGGTGCCCAGGTAGTGTTTGTGCTCGGATTTTTTTTGGCTCTTAACGGGCTGGCAAAACGTTGTCTGCTATGGTACCGTGAGTAAATAAAGGACCCCCTGTCAGGTCCCGACAGGCATAGAACACATCCCTGCTGAAGTGGGTGCATAGACCATGTATACATGACAGGGGTCACTCTATTTGCCCATGCTATGAAGCACGAACTTATTCATTACAGGGTACCCCTGTTACCAACAGCTACGCACAAAAAAGGTTATACTATAGTACGTATATCAACGTTCTGATATAGCCTTTTTGTATCAAGGTTTATAGAAAATTCTGTGAATACATACAACTAAAGAGAACGGAATTTCGTACTAGTAAAAATGGAATTTCGCACTGGTACATAGTAGAAGGTATAGTAGAGTTGTAAGCTTAACTTGCGTTCTTCAGCTCTTTTGGGGGGCTAATACGGCTTTTTTTTTTGGATACGCTCTAACTGTTGATAGGTCTTGAGACGTTGCAACGTTGTTGATTTGAATTGTGGTCGAAGAAACAGTAGTATTGCAGTAGTCAAGTGGTGGATGATTGCTTTTAGATTTGGTAGACCGCCAGCCAGTCTGTACACTACTTTATATAGTTAATTGCTTGGCCCGTACCCTACATTAAATTGGGCACTCTACTGCAACTAACTTATAATAGTACAATCAACTTCGACTACCTTGCAATTAAATGCTATTCCAACACTAATGGTCTTTTGTTTTATGGTATTAGTACGGTTTGTAGAAAAAGTTTTCGGTAGCGCAAGTGCTTCTCTATATTTTTCCTATTATCATTTGTATAGCAGTTTCACATCCTAACACTTGAAATCCCGTAAACAAATGTTATACTACCTTTATATTTATATCTGTTGGAATAGTAGTATTTGCAGTGCAGTAGGTCAACTTTACTTACAATAAAAGTTGACTATACCGACTACAAGTATGTATAGTATATTGTTTTGTGTGAGCCTACTATATTGGCTGCAAAGCAAGTACAGTATGCACTCACTTCACACTAGGGCACGGGCTAAGCAATTGGCTAAACAAATTACTGCGTAAACTAGCTAGCGGTTTACCAAGCCTAGAACAATACATTCACCACTTAACCACGTAATACTACTATTACTTCAACAAATCGAATCGATAATGTTGTAACGTTTAAAGTCCTACCAACACTGATTAGTGCTTATTAGGTTAAACACAGATAAGCTAAGTAGAAGAAGAAACTACTTTCTGGTTATACTTTACGTTAAATAATGGTTAAAGTAGAGGAAAGGTTCTCACGAAAGGCCTTTATGAACTGCGTAGGTTTTTACAGCAGTAAGTAGAAAAGACCTCTAAGCTGCGCTAGTTTTTACGGTAGTTTCAAGGTAACGATGGTATCATTATTAAAAACACATTTTTTTTTTACAGATCTTGCTTAAAAACGTTAAGATTGACTGTTAAAAGTCTTAAAGTTCGATAAGTTAGCAAACGGCTAAATTAGTACTACTACAGGTACTATTACTGTAAAAACAACTAAGTTATATAACCAAAATAACATATGACTTTTAACCTTTACTAATAATAAATGATATTCAACCTTACCTTTTATACCAAACCTTTGCCCCTATTTCACTCCTTTTACTTTTCTTACACCAATTTAATTGTTAAGTTCTCTGCTTTAAGCGAAAATACTGAAAATCTTCAAGTTGCGCTAAGAAAACTACGCTGCGCGATCTAACGCCAACTCGCCAAGTTCCTACGCAACTTCATGCCAAAACACTAAATCCTCACGCCTAAAAATCAACAAGTACCTCGCCCTACCCGTCCTACCTGTCCTACACATCCTATAAAAGTCAAAACACTAAAATGGCTACCGCAAGTATTTACTTTTAGGCTGTTACCAACTCCGTTTAGAAAAAGTTAATTAAAAACCTCGGAAGAGTTTTCGTTAAGTATTATAACCACGATCTTTAGGGATAAAACGTTAATAAAAACTTAATAAAAAAGAATTTAACTAACTTCGTCGGCCATTATATCATTAAATACGATAACAGCGAAGATTTTGACTGCATTTTCCGCAAATATTGTAAGTTTTTCGACAACTAAATAATTGATGTGTGAAAGGTAATCTAAAAGACCATTAATTTTAAACTAAAGGCTAAACTTGAACGTTAAAGGATATACGTGCCAAGGGAAAGCTCGACCAGGCTAGTAAAGACCTTTTTCAAGTTAATATAGTTTAAAAAATGCCCTTAAAACTCACGCTTTAAAGGAAAAGGTATTGAAAAACCTTAACGCCCTTATACGCGATTTAGGAGACCACCCCTTTACCCTTAGATAGGTTAAGCCTTTTTACGCGTTATCGATAAGGAATCTATTGATTTGCTCGGTAATCTAGCACTTTTACATAATAGCGCGGAGTACGCCTTTAGCTGCGACAGGGTACGTAAAGCGGTGGCTGTCAATGCTGCCAAAGGAATTAATGTCGGCGCTTTATACTAGTTAATTAAGTAAGATCGTTAAGCCCCCTGAAACTTTTAGGTTGATTTTGCCCTTTAGTACTTTAATTAAAATCACCATGCCTCTTAAAAACCTTTCCACAATAGATTTTCCTATACGCGCGAATTTATGATAGGTCTTATTATAAGACTTTATACCTCGATTTAAGCGATTGGCAATTACCCTTAACACTGCGTTTCGGAGGCTTTAAGACTTAAACTACTAGGAAGTACCACTAATAAAAATTTGGATAATTATTGCAATCTGCCTCTAAAACCTGTCAAAATAGTTAACATTAATTATAAGCCCTTTACAGATTTCGCTAAAATCTAGAACGATATAAAGAAGTATAATAGAAAGCCCCATAACCTTTTTGACATGAAGATAATGCCTTTTTAAAAATGTTTGTAAGTAAATAGAGGTTTTTCTTTTTAGTTTTCACTTACTATATTCTGAAATTTTCACAAGGTACGTTAAAAACTACTACCTAACCTTTCTAACCCAAACAACTACTTTTCGCAATGTTTATAATAATATGAAAAGTCACTTTGAATACGATATTTACCTTACCCAATATTATATAAACTGAGCTATTACGAGTTAGACTATGATAATAGAGAGAGAGAAAAGGAGGAAATATTAATATATATATTTAACCAGATACTTGATAAACTAATATTGTGTTAGCAAGTAATAAGAAAAGCTTACGCTAGCAAAGCCACACTTCGTAAGTAGGTACAGGTAGCTGTTACGGGTATTGGCGAGTTTAAATACGCCTTATAACGCTTAAATAGTATTTACGAAAGCTGTTTTAACTAGTTACGCTCCTCACTTATAATGGTAATAGCACGTATACCAAACTCGCTTAATACATACTCCTAAGCCGGTAATTTGCTTAACGTAAATAAAAAAGATTTTATGGTAAATAATTATGTCGACTGCAAGTACAGTTACAAGCAAACTTAATGTCTAACATCTAGTCTATGAATTACAAAATAAAGTTAGTAATTATGTTAGTGTTAACGGAGCTGAAATTTAAATGGACTTGTTAACCGTAAATACTATCGTCTTAATAATAGTAAAAAATATAGAATTTATGGTAAGTTGGGCTATTGGTTAATTCGTTCCGCCCTCGCCAAACGAAACAATTAAAAGTTAATATACCATATTTAGTACTCTGGTACTTTTAAATAGGATTACTTGGATTAAGTTATAAACTTCGAGGACGATAAGCTAATTAATGTCGATAATATCCCTAAGTAGATTAAGTAACATAAAGATATAATTCATGACACGGCCTAATAATTAGTCGATTATGTCTTTCCATACCATTTGAGCGGTGAAAACCCTTATATTTGCCTAAATTAAGCTCTTAACCCTTTATACACTTTTAACATTCGCGATCGTTACACGTACTATACGTTTTAAAGTATTATATCAGATATAATGATAATAAGGTATTTAATAGGAAGCTATTTATAATATGTGGTACTAATAAGAGAAAGTAATATAACCATTAAGATTAATCGTTATAATGTTGGTAAGGTTAAAATTAGTTTCGAACTAGGCGAATAATTATCGTTATTAGGGATAACAGTAATTCAAATTTTTATTAGATTAGTTACTTTCCATATCTTGAAGTCCTTTACCCTCTTCCTTCTTTTCTTAGAGTATATAAAAACACTTATTATTAACGTTAACGTTAACGCCAATAAACTAGTTAAAAACGGCTAGAGGTTTCCCCTCGCCTTTAAGTAAAAGCACTTATAATTTTATTTTTAGGGCCTTAAAGTAGTGGTGTTAAACCTAACGAAGTCGGAGATACTCTGATTACACCGACGCTTTAATTACATAGCTATTAACAGCCTATATAAAGCCCCAAAGTCCATAAAGTATAAGGATATAAAATAATTTGCCCTAAAAGCTATTAAAAAGCTTTACTTCCACTGCTAAATACATACTTAAGCTCCTCAAAAATTTAAGTTTATATTAAAATACGATACGGTCTTTAACTATAAAGTCTTTATTAATGTGTTTTACTTACATAACAAGTCTGTTCTTTACTTAGTTAATTTCGTAACCTTTTTTATAAAGCTAAGTTTTTAAAGTTCCTTTTGGCAAAAAAATGTAGAAAATACTAAGTATATTATAGATGAACACGTACCTAAACCTATCTAACGCCGTTGTTTGCAATACCAGTACTAACTTTATGGAAGCAAAGTTTTAAGATGATATCAAAATAATAGGTATCTAGTGTAAAAAAAGTATCTGTAAAGGCTTACTAGAATATTAGAAAGATTACAAGAGTATACACCTCATTTAGGCGAACGTATAATATACTTACGCTGGAAATCAAAAGCTTTGCAGATCTGGGGGCACGCTTTTAGATAACGGTAAAGGGCTTGAATGATATTGTAGGCTTTAACGGCTTAGTGTTAACGATATTGGTTTTCGAAACGTATCTACGCTTAACGAGTAAATCTCCGCCATTAGCAAATACCTAAAAGCGAGTTATAGCCTACAGAAAGTTATTAAAGGAACTGCGGAAGGAATAGAAACGCCGCTAAGTTAACGATACCTCTAACACTAGGAACGATCTTATAACAATCGAAGTACTTACTTTACCATTACAAAGTAAAGTTCTCTTATAGCAGAAGCCAGGTAAATTGGAGGGATTATATAAGATCTTAAGTATCGCTAACTCTAAAGTAGTTGTTAAAACTTCTAACAGTTCTATAACATTTCGTATCACCTAGGTCAAACCCTATATCAAGGCTATTAACGATAAAGACCCTTAAGATAAACAACCAAGCTAATACGAATCTCCTCTACTTATTATCAATAAGCCGATAAAACGCCGTTAGCGCAGACGATCCCTAAAGAAAATAAACGTTAAAGAGGAGGAATATATATCAGGTCGTATCTACAATACTACTTAAAAAAAATAGGAAAAAGAAAGATAATGAAAACTTAGTCCTAAATCCCTAAGTATAAGGTAATATTAAAACCTCCGGTAAATATTTTAAGGAAAGCAATAAGATTGAAATTAATAGACTATTAATTGTAGGAATTAAATAATTCGTACCGAAAGCCGATTTTAATCTTTAAACCCCAAATATTACGACCTTTAAGTCGAGGATTATCCATGAAATTAAAGGTAGGACTACGGGCTAGCAAAACGAGAAATCACGCCTAATTGTTTAGAGATATGGCGCTAAAGGTAAAGATTGGATCCTTATGTAATCTCTAACTATGAAAAAAATCACCTAACGCTTAATAGTTATCTTAGTAACAAGTTTACTAGCCAAAACAAAAGGTAGGTTTACGTTAAATAACCGAAATATAACGTAAATTTACATGAAATTAGTAAAGAATTTACAACAGATTATATTACTGGAATTGCTACAAAAAACTAAGTATTATCAATCTTTTAGAGACGGTAATAAAATATGTTAAGTTACTATACAAATTATCCTAAAAAGGCGTTTATTAGTTCCTAACCTATTAGTCGGACTTTAAATTACATCTATGTATAAAGTTTTTCATATACAACCCGTATTTACTGGTAACGTAGGAAGATATATTCAGACTAGTAAGTATATAAATTAACGATACCCTTTTCGTTAAAACTGATAGCTTTGTGGTATGAAAATAATATGCAATTAAGGATTTTTAGTTTTATAATTACAAGCTGATTACAACATTAACGAAAGGTAATTAATTTAACTTTAATAGATAATCAATCCGCATACTAGGTATTGATACTAGCCTTAGCTTTCGCTAAAAGGACTATAATACTAATTTAGTTATAATATACAAAACTAACGTATCTAAAGCTTAACGATACCTGAAATAACGTGCCCGTAATAATAATATTACAATATTGTATGAACTGAAAACTTTTTATAACCTCTTTATTACGACGTGAATATAAAACCCAACAGGTAAATACTTAAACCGGCTTAATAAAAGGATTAGGTAACAGATAAGAAATCTAAACTGAAGGATTAATATAGTAGTAATCGACTGGTCGAAGGCTAAACTAATATTTTTTGCGGATATTTTTTTTGGAAATAATACCAACTTATCTTTACAAATCGGCTTTCTTATAACCTTCGTTAATGAAAATGAACGGGAAGGCCAATTTAGCATTATTGGAAGCTTAATTTACTGGGCCTTTATCAAATATAAAAGGATTATAAGAAACGTATTAGCTTCCAAAGTTTACGATATAATAATGGGCTTTAATATAGGTATAGTATTATAGAAAACCCTTAATGTTATTATTAGGTAGTTAAGTATTTCTCTTATTCCAGTGGTGATTTATACCGATTCGAGAAGGCCTGTTTAAATGCTTCTAGAAGCTCGGAACCATCAGCGAAAAACGCCTGATAATTAACGTGATGACACCCCAAAAAACCTACGAAGTGAAGAAGATTAATGAATTCCAATAAATTGATAACGAAGATAATTTTGTTAATGCTATAACGAATACTTCGCAAAATAAAGCTCTTGAATGGCCTATAAATAGTAATAAGTTAACTATATGTATTAAAGATTACATTAATAAGCTGCTCGATAAGGCTAAATCACGTAACAGAGGCAGCCAAAAATATACTGGAAAACTGGAAGATTGCCAGAGACTAACGATAACGACTTGATTGATTGATACGGCTAAAGTAAAGACTTTTATAGGTTTGTAGCGGAAGAACTTTTTATAAGAATTAATAAAGGCAGACCTCGGAGCCGTGTGGCAATTAACAGAATTTGTAGTCAATTTGCATATAATTGGGTGTAATTCTATGCGGGGGCCAATTTAAATTAACAGGGGTCTAGCCAGTTAATGAGGTCGCAGTTTAACGCTTACCGAAAAAAAAAGGTTAACTACAATAGCGTACGTATACAAACTAAAAAGCCGCTAGTATTGGAATAGTAGTATTTTCGGTACAGTAGATCAACTTTACTTACAGTAAAAGTAAACTATATCGACTGCAATTATATTGTATTGTTTTGTGTGGGCCTACTATATTGGCTTTAAAGTAAATACAGTATACGTCCACTTCACACTACGGCACGGTCCAAGCAATTGGCTATACAAATTACTGCGCAGACTGGCTAACGGTCTGCCAAACCTGGAGCAATACAACTACCACTTGACCACAAAATAATACTGTTACTTAGACCAATCGAATCGATAACTTTATAACTTCTAGAGCCCCACCAACAATATCCCTTAATACCTATAAAAATTAACCGTATCAATCAATTAAATTCGCATTAATAATAGCATTAACACTCTAATAATCTTCCAATTCATTAGGGTACCCTTATTTTCTCACATATTCCTCGTCACGTAATACCTTGCTAAGTAACCTCTCCATGTTGCCCTTAATTCCTATGGTTAATTTATTACTATCTATAAATATTAATAAAGCCTTATTCAGTATTGACTTTATTATAGCATTAGTTAGGTTATTCTTCTCATTAATATATAAAGACTACTTGATATTTCTATATTTATATACTTTGTGGAAAGTTATTCCATCGATTATTAAGCGTTTTTTATTAGTTGTTTTCAACTTAAAAAGGCACTCAAATAGATTTTTGAAATCAATTTAAATAACTATTGGAATAAATGGAATTTCTAAATTTCTAATGACAATATTAAGTGTTTTCCATAGAAATATACATAAATTAAAGTCGATTACTATACTATAAACTTGGGAAACAAATTTTTATGACCCAACATCTGCAGGGCGCACCAGCGGCGGCCCCGCAGCAGATAACGAAGGAAATCGATTGGACACAGCCTCTCGGCAGGCACCAGGGATCCACAACAGATACACCGTACACAAGGGTTAGGGTCAGCATGGTGTGAGACTCGACGGACTCGGTATCGAGCTAGTTGAGCTGCACACCGAGACTCGATGGACTCGACGTCGAGCCAGTCGAGCCTACACTGAAGACGTATGAAGGCGCGGATATATAAGGACACTTTCATTACCAAGATAGATAGTACTTCCTTCATAGCTCTTCAGTTGTCAATCTAAGTATTCAGTCTACCCTGAATAGCCTCACGGCTTCTGATCATCACTCGCACGAATATAGTCTTGATATTGCACCTTTTGTTACCTCTGCTACCTTACTGCTAACATAAACCCTCTGAACACCTTCTACATACTCACGGGTATTTAGTGTGATCATTATACAAATACGTTTAGTATAGACTTTTTAAATCAGATAAACCTCTAATGGATTAAGTTTACAGTAATAGAGAATTGGTTACCTTATAATCTATCCTAGTAAACGATTATCATGAAAAATCTGATTTAATTCAATACTTTGGTATTATTGGCGAAAAAGCTATCCGTAAAAATATCAATTCAGCCTTCGATAAGTTAATAAGGATTATATAAATCCCTTGATGTAAATTTTTTATTTTATACTTCAATTGCTAGTTTAATTGATCATTATTCTTTTTCACCAAGTATAAAATTTATACAGCAACTCGAAAGTTGTATGATATCTTCTATTGATATAAAGTCATAATATAACTATTATAAACACGTTATTCTAAATAATTCTAGACTTTTATTATATGATTATATTAATTTCCACTAATATAATACTTCAATACTTTTAATGTAAATTAAATCAAATGTTAATACCGTTGAGACTATGTATACATAAGAACGATTTTTTAAATATAGATATCTATCTATAGATATTATTATATATATCTATAGGTTGGAATATTAGTGCAATGATATTGCATGCAGTGCAGTAGGTCAACTTTATTTTAAGTAAAGTTGACTGTACTGCAAGTGTATTGCTTTATGTGAACTTACCGTATTAGTTGTAAGTCGAGTATAGTACGCTGCACTTCACTCTAGGGCACGGGTCAAGCAATTACCCATACAAATTACAGTGCAGACCGGCTAGCAGTCTGCCAAACCTAGAACAATACATCCACCATCTGAATATTGCAATACTATTGTTACTTCGACCACGATTCGAATCGACAACGTTGTAACATCTAAAGCCTACCAATACTAATTAGTGCTTATTAGGTTAAGCACAGATTGACTAAATAGAAGAAGAAAGCTGTTTTCCAGTGACGCTGTGTTCTTTTTAGGCAAAGTAAAGGAAAGGTTTTTGCGAAGGCCCCTATATGCTGTGCAGTTGTTCGAGGAAACAAATAGGGAAGACTTATAGGATGTTTCGTTGTTTGCAGTAGTCTATAAGTAAACGATGGCATCGATACACGAAACACCAAGAAATTTTTATTAATCCTTTTAAAGGTGTTGAGATTAACCGCTAAAAGTTTTAAAGATCACTAAGGCAGCAAGTTGGTAAACGGCTAAATTAATTGCTACTACAGGTACTATTATTGCAAATCGCAAAAATGACTAAGTTCTTATACTAAATAACCTTCATTACCAACACCGACTTTTGACTTTACTACCTATACTAAATCTATACCCATAATTTACTTTTTAACTCCTTTTATCTTAATTCAATCGTCAAGTTCGTTGCTCTAAGCGAAAACATCAAGTCGTGTTAAGAAAGTCACGTCACGCGACTTTACGTTGAATCGTTAAGTCCTCACACCTATAAATCGCCAGGTTTACCACCACTAAGCTTATACTAAGCCTTATACCAGCCAGATTGTCATAATGGCTTTAAAACGCATTCGAATCAATGCCATAATTAATTCCGTTTAAAAAGAGGCAATTATTGCCCTCGGAATTACCTTTGAGAAAAACTATAACGAAAAGCTTTAGTTTACCGATCCTATTAAAGACTTTACCCTAAATCATCTGGCTAACGTAATCGGTTACTTTTTTTTCGACTTAGACCCTAAAAGAGTCGGTCATAGACTTACGGCCTTCAATATATTTTAAGACTGGTTTCGTGACTAAAGCCTTAATATGTGGAAAAAGGTGAATAGGTAAGTAAAGATAAAGGTGAATCTTAAACTATATTCTTGAGGAGTTAAACTTCTTACGAGAAAAGGGAAGGAAAGTAATTTAACCAACTTACTTTACGAATACGCCATAGATAAAGACCTTAATAAACCTTATTTAAGGGTCAAGAAATTGCTGGCAACAGTAACCCTTAACGTGTATATATACATTCTTAAGGACCTGATTAAGCTTAAATAAGTAAACTTAAGGAAATTCATTAAATCTATTAATCAATTAATTAGGAACCTCTTCGAATCCCTTAATACCAAGAGGATTATCGCTAAGTCTCCGGCGATAAAAAAACCTTTAGGATTACTTTCCCCAAGACTTTGAATACGTTCAATTTCAATGGCCAAATTAAGGAAGGACCGGCTTTATACGTGAGTTTACTATAGGTATAACCATTGGTTTCCCCCCCCTAAATTTAGCCAAAGGTAATTATTTTACCCACCAATACTAGTAATAATATTAGTCTTCTCCCCAGCTGGGAAATATGAAAGGTTTTTACAACTAGTACGTGACCTTTCCCCCACGACGCGTTCTAATAATAAACACGAATTGTAAGACGATTACCATGTTCTTTAAAATCTAAGGAGGGAAAAAAAAAGTATAACGGTAAGCCGGATAATCTCCTCGACGTCAAGTTAGGCCTATTCTTTAATATTTGCCGCTAGATAAAAGTTAAATTGCTAAGATTTCACTCGTTATTTCCCAGTATCCTTACCGGCTAAACTAAAGATTACTACCTCCGATACCTAACGAATTGTGCCTCTTTTCGCGAGATTTAAGATGGTATAAAAGGTTACTTCAAATATAATATTAACCTTACTTAATACTATATGTACTGAAATATTATTTAATGTTTTTAAATGTTGGATTATGAGAAAAAGTCTGAAAGTAAGATGGACCTTTTAAATTAGATGTTTAATAGGCGAATAATTTGCGAAAAAGTAATGAGTAATATAAGAGTTAGCGAAATTACCTTACGCCAATAAGTCTGGTAAGAAGTTACAGGTTATAAGAAGTTCGAATACGTTTTGCATTGCCCTAATATCACTTGGAAAGGGTTCTTTGGTTAAATGCGTTCCTTGTTAGCAAACGTAATTTCTAGAGTCTACGGCTCGACGAGTATGTAACTTTAAGCTTCGGAATTCAATGATGAAGAAAACCCTTTCAATTCGTATTACATTGATTGATGGTACGGACGGCCTGGCAAGTATGGTTAACGGAAGGTCCGGACCTCTGCCTATGGTAAATGGTATTCCTTTTCCTTAAGGTCTTTGAATAAGCTAAGCAAATTTATATTAAACGTTAAAATTGTTGAATTTTCAGTAAATAAGACTATTATTTAATACGTTACATTGCTGCCAAGCGTGAAATAAAACAGGTAATATATTATACTTAGTTTCCCTTTACCTTCAATTGGTATTATATTAAGTAAGTTATATAATTTGAAGGAAGTAAAGATTAATAGAAGGAAAACAAACTAAAGGCTATCGGCTAGTACAAAAATACTGGTACCGTTACTGGTCCGGAAGCTACGTAATAACTAGCCGACCACGTCTTTTTGTACCTCCTTATAGGTAAAGACCTTTACCGCCACTATAACGATGAAAAACCTAGCCTTACACACCTCTTTACTATTCGAAACCGGTATGCGGAGCAAGCTTTTAAGGGGATTATGCCGGATACAAGGGTAATACGGTACTTAATAAGAGGCTATTCGTAATACGTCGTGTTACAAAGGGATACTAATACTGTTACGGAAATTAACCACGCGAATGCTGGTAAGGTTAAGGTTGTTTTTAACCTTGGAAAGAAGTAATCTTTTCTGGGATCGACGATGGTAAAGATTGTTGTTAGCCTTATTTTTTTTTTTTATATTTTTAAATTCCCCACTTATTTCCTCCTTTACCGGAAAGATACAAAAAAAACCTTGGTGTTAGCGTTAATATCTAGATCGATAAGTTAATATATGTTAAAGCCGGCAAGAGGTTTCTACTTAGCCTTAAGTGAGGATATCTTTGGTTTTATCTTTAAGAATTAAAGGTAGTAATATTAAACCTAACTAATGTAAAAATTCGTCAATTACATCGCAGGTTTAATTACCTGATAATTAATAAGCTTTATAAGGTTTTAAAGGCAGTTAGTTACGAAGATGTGGATTTGTTAGAATTAAAGGTAGTTGAACTCCTTTACCACTATTACCAAATATATTTCTAAGCCTTTTTAAAGTTCAAATTTATGTTGAAAAAAATCAAGACTTTAATTTGGAAGTTTTCGTAAATTTGTTTTACTCGGACGGTAAGCCAGTACTATACGTTGTAAACTCCGTTACGAATTTTCATGGCGTTAAGTTTCTTAAGACCATTACAGCGAAGAAAATATAGGAGGCATTACGTATTTTGTGTATTGACACGTACTTTAGTCTATTAAACGTGTTAATTTACAATACTGGTACCAACTTCATTAAGATAAAGTTTTAGGCTAATATAAGATTAATAGGGATTTAATATAAATAAGTTCTCGATAAAGCCTATTAGAGTATTGGTAAGGTCGAAAAAGCACTCGCCTTTTTACGGAAGGCTTATAATATCTTTATATTGGAAATCAAAAACTTTACAAATTAGAAAGCATGGCTTTAGATAGCTGTAAAGGGTTTTAACAATATTATTAGCATTAACGGACTTATACTAATTTTATTGGTATTTAAAACTTATTTACGTATAAAAGTTAAGTTGCTACCCTAGTTAAGTACTTAAAACCGTGTTATGATATATAATAAAGCCTTAAAAGAACTAAAAAATAAATCGTCACGCCGCCAGGTTAATAATTCCTTTTAACACTAGGAACGTACCTTTAATAATAGAAGTGTTTTTACGTTCCCTTTAAAGTAAAGTCCTTACGTGGCGCGAGTTAGGTAAATGTGATAGGCCGTATAATATTATAAGTATTACTAATTGAAACGTGGTGATTAAAACTATTAACGGCTTCGTAACTTTTCGAGCCACATAAGTCAAGCTTTATTAAAAACCTATTAGACCTTTTAAGTCTAATGAAAATCCTGACGTCGACAACCTTCAAGCCGAGCAAATTAGTTCATATAACCCTCCCGAGCCGATTGTTAACAAGTTAATAAAACGTCGACGGCGTAGACTACTACTCAATAGAAGGATATGTATTAAAGAGATGTATAATAAGGACTATAAGCCTAATAAAGCATATACAACGGCATGGTTATCTTGAAAGAAGAAGTCTTACAAACAATTAACCTTTAAGCTACATATCGAAGGAATTATTAACATACTAGTCAAGCCCTTTAAGGAAAGTGACCAAGTGGAAATTGATGGCCTCCTATTATGGGAGGTTATACAATTTATACCATTAACGTAATTTAAAGGCTCAGATATTATAATCTTTAAGTCGAGGATAGTTCACTAAATTAAAGGTAAGACTACGGACCGACCGTACAAAAAACTACGGTTAATTGCCTAAGAATACGGTAACAAAGGTAAAGATTAAATTTTTACTTAATCGCCCATAATCCAAAAGATCAGCTAACTTTTAATCGTCGCTGTTGCTACCGGTTTAACTGTTGGCGTAAAGGGTTAGTTTGCATTTAATGGCCAGGATATCACGTAAATATATACGCAGTCTACTATCATCAAGAAAGATAACGAGGTAAGGGTACAGAGATACCTGAAGTAAAAAGACCATACTGTTTATATCGTTACATTATGTCAACCGGAAGCATCGTACGATATTTCTATCGCGGTATAAACACAAAATTTATAAGATAAAAACTTTAACAAGTTAAACAGACGGATTTAGTATCAAATGGATTACGTGGAAAGAGGAATCAACAGGATTTTTGTAAATTTAACGAAGGCGAAGTTAATTATTTTGACGAACGGGTCATTTGCCAATAATACTAACTTTATATCGTAAATAGGCTTTCTAATAATGCTTGTTAACGAAAATGAGTTTAAAAGGAAGCTTACAATCACCAAAAACCTTATACACTAAATATTTGTTAAGTGTAAACATATAATATGGAGTATATTGGCTTCGGAAGTTTACGGTATAATGGCAGACTTTAATATCTGTATGGTAACTAGCGACACATTGAGGATTGTTACTAAACATCTAAGTCTATCACCGATACCTATAGTAGTATATACTAACTTCCGAAGCCTTTACGAATGCCTATCAAAACTAGGCACGACTAATAAAAAACGCCTAATAATAGACGTAATGGCGTTAAGGGAGGCATATGAAACCCGGGAAATTGATAAGTTTCTGTAGATTAACGGAAAAGATAACCTTACCGATACTATAACTAAGGCTATGTCTAATAGCGTCTTAGAAAGGATTATGAGCAGTAATACGCTAACTATATAAATCGAAGGATACGTGGACCGCCCGGCACGTGATGTGGAGGGACAGTGTCGCTCTAGCAAATTAGAAAACCGTCAGAGCAATGGTGGTGATAGCAGTGGTTTAAACTACTGGCAAAAGGTATGAAATTGGTGGCGTACTTAATTTTACGCAGGTTTGTAGCGAAAGATCTGTGTATGGGATTTAAGGAACGGAGACCTCGGAGGGTTGGAGTAAAAAGGCCACAAGAGGCCGTAATTGAGGTTTATTTTAGTATAAATTAATCGGAATTAACAGGAGTCTAGCTTATGGATTAAGGAGGGATTTTACAGGTTGCCACCAATCAATGGCAAGCTATGTTAGCGTAAAGATACAAAACAAAAAGACGCCAGTATTGAAATAGTAGTGTAATAGTATTGCATGTAACATAGTAGGTGAACTTTACTATAAGTAAAGTTAACTGTACTGTAAGTGGATTGCTTTGTGCGGATTTACCGCATTGGGTGTAGGTTGAGTATAGTACACTGCACTTCACTTTAGGGCACGGGCCAAGCAATTGGCCATACAAATTACAGTGCAGACCGGCTAGCAGTCTGCCAAACCTAGAACAATACATCTACCATCTGACTATTGTAATACTACTGTTACTTCGACCATGATTCGAATTGACAACGTTGCAACGTCTAAGGCCTACCAACACTATAGTTAGTAAGCGGCTATGCTGCAGATTGCACTTTTGCAGAGTTTATAGTAACATAACACTCTGTAAGGTACATTCCTACAAAGTATATAATAGCGTGCCACTGCTTAGAAGGGGTATTGACAGAGTGTATGGTAGAGTGTCACTGCCCAAAAAGGAGATTAGCAAAGTGTATAGTAAAGTGCTACTACCTAAGTAAAAGCTTATAAGCTTTTATTCAAAGCGTATAATCTCTGTATGTCTTTTTTTCCATTTATCCTAGTATCTACATTTAATATATATTACTCATCTTTTCGATTACTTTTTTACTTTTTACTTTTATATAAATAGGTAAGGACTTTACCAATACTTATTAATAGCCGATTTGGTCGACTATAAATAACCTAAAAAAAACGAGATGAATCTAAATCAAATAACTATGACGGGATATTGTAACGGTGTTGGTATACCTTACCTAATGGGCCTTTAAATGTTGCAACGTTGTCGATTCGAATCGTGGTCGAAGTAATAGTAGTATTGCATTGGTCAAGTGGTGGATGTATTGTTCTAGGTTTGGCAGACTGCTAGCCGGTCTGCACTGTAATTTGTAGGGTCAATTGCTTGGTCCGTTCCCTAAAATAAAATGTAGCGTACTATATTCGACTTACACCCAATGCGGTAAATCTCCACAAAGTAATACACTTGCAGTACAGTTAACTTTACTGTAAGTAAAGTTGACCTACTACACTGCATATAATACTATTTTAATACTGGCAGCTTTTTGGTTTGTGCGCGCATGCCAGTGTAGCTAATCGATCTTTTCCGATTACTATTAAATTACCTCCTCATCAACTAACCAGACCCTGTCAATTTCAGTTAACTTCCACATTAAATTGCATCGAATTGCATGCAAATTAAACCCATTTTACATTAATTTCGCCGTTGCCCCGAGGTCCGAGTTTATCAACTCCCACAAAAAGTTCTTCCACTATAGGCCTTTACAAGCCTTTACTTTAACCGTGTCACTCAAACAAATCACCGTTATCAATCCTCTGGTAGTCTTAACAATTTGCTAACATATTTCTATCTACATTCACGTAATATAGGCTTTCCGGATGGCCTATTAACGTAGCCCTCGATACGTATAGTTAGTCTATTACTATTCATAAACCTTTCTAGGGCCTTATTTAACACTACTTTCTTTAAAACATTTGCGGGATTTTCTTTGCCATTAATCCACCGGAATGCTTTAATCTCCATTCCTTCGTAGGCTTTATAGAGTGCCATTAAGTCAATTATTAGGCGTTTTTTCGCTGGTGGTTCCGAGCATCAAAGGGTATTTAAAAAAGCTCTTTAAGTCCGTACAAATTACCACTAGGATAAGGGAAATATTTAGCTACCTAGTAATAAGGTTAATGGTTTCCTATAATGTTATACCTAAATTAAAACCCGTTATCATATTACAAACCTCCGAAACCAATACGCTTCGTATAATCCTCTTACACTTAATGGAAGTCTAATAGATTAGGCTAATAATAATACTAAATTAGTCTTCTCGCCTATTTTCGTTAATAAGGGTTTTCAAAAAGTCGATCTGTAAAGATAAGTCGGTATTATTTATAAAGGATTCATCCGTAAAGAGTATTAACTTAGCTTTCGACTGGTCTATTAAAACCATATTGATCCCTCGGTTCAAATTTCTCATTTGTTACTTAAACCTTTTATTTAACCGGTTAAAGTCTTCTTTTGCTGGATCCTGTACTTGTGCCATAATGGAAAGGTTATATAAGGCTTCCAGTTAACATAAGGTAAAAATATAGCTCACTCGAGTACGTTTCTCCAAGTACTGTTAAGCCTTAGCCACATTGGTCTTATTAATTATAATTAAATTGTGTTTTAACCCTTTGGAGGAAAACTAAAGCCAGTATTAATACCAAGTATACAAATTAACAATTCGTCAAAGTTAAGCTAGCTGCCTTTTATTAATATTGCTATTAGCTTACAATTCTAAAACTTGAAGTTTTTAATCGCTTACTATTTCAATGCTATTCAGCAAGCCGTTCCGATGAAAAGCGTATCGTTAATTTGTTTACTTACTATGTTAAAGTCCCTTTTTTATATTACTAATAAAAACGGGTCGTACGTTAAAAACTTTATCGTTAACCGTAATTTAAAGTACAACTAGTAAGTTAAAAACTTATAGATACCTGTTTCAATTAAACTATTCAATAGTTTAATATATGTTATTATAGTGCCTAAAGGATAAATACAACAAAGTATTTGAGGAAATTTCAATAGTACAATCTGTTGTAAATCCGCTGTTAATTGCGTATAGGCTTACGTTATATTACGGCTACTAAACGTAAACTTATCTTTAATCTTGGCTAATAAATTTGTCATGAAAGTAACTACTTAACGTTAGCTAATCCTTTGAATCGTTGGCGATTATGTAAAGATTCGGTTTTTTCCTTTATTACCATATCCTTCAACTATTAAACGAGATTTTTCGTACGGCTGCCCCGTAATCTTACCCTTAACCTCGTAGATAATCCTCAACTTAAAAATCGTAACGTTTAGGTTTTAAAAGTTAAAATCGGGTTTCGATATGAATTACATAACCCCTCGAATTAATAGGCTGTTAATTTCAACTTTGTCGCTTTCTTCAAAAGGTTTGCCAAAGGTTTTAATAATTATTTACGCTCGAAGCTTTAATACCAAGTCTTTGTTATCCTTTTCTTCTTTACTTACTTAAGTAGTATTATAGGTATGGCACGGTGTGTATATTCCTCCTTTTTAACGTTCCTTTTATTTGGGAGGTCGTCTGCACCAGCGACTTTTTATTAATTTGTTGATAACGGGTGGAGAAGGTTCATCTTAACCTAGTCGCTTAACTTAAGGATCTTTATTATTGATAACTTTAATATAGGGCTTAACCTAAGTAATTCGAACAAATACGGAACCTTTCATAATTTTAATGATTATTTCGGAGTTTACAATACTTAATATCTTATGCGGGTCCTTTTATTTGCCCAGATCCCACCACACGAGGGCTTCAGTTTACAACGGCAAAGTAATCACGTCCATTATTATAAGGCCTTTACTAATATTAAGGGTGTCATTAACCTAAAGGCGTACTGATTCTCTTTTCAGTTCCCTTAAAGCTTTTCTATAGACCGTAAAACGTTTTTAATTACTTACAGAAAGTGAAGATTCACTCGTTAGGCGTGGGTACTCTCCAAATACTAATAATGTTGGTACCAAGAAATAAGGGCCTACAGTATCGTTCAGGCCTTTCACTGCCATTTGTGAACGTTTTTCCGGATCCGTAAAGCTTCTAATATCCAATGTAAGGATATTATACGCTTGGCAAAGTAAGGCATATACCCTTTTAACCTTTCCAATATTTTAATGGGCTTTTACAAATACCTGTTTATATTAAATACCTATTATATTAGCATCTTTTGAAAACTTTACCGCTGTAAATTGGTACTGGTATCGTAAACAACGACGTTAAGTAGACCTAAGTACGTATTAATCCACAATATTTTTGACGTTTCCCACGTATCCTTTGCCGAAAGGGACTTTAAAATTTTTTTTTCGTAAAAAGAAGCTACAAAATTAAAGACGTAAAGAATATGCTGATTATTTACATAAAATATGCTAATAAAAACCTCGTAATTAAAGTCCTTATCGTTCTTTAATAGAAACTTCAATTTCCGGGGGGGTTGGATATATGTTTGATAATAGTGAAAAAGGTTTTTAATAGTTTTCAGGACAAAGTATTCCACATCTTTATACACTGCGGATTTTAGGACTTTACATAGCCTGTTAACGGCTAGGTGTTTAAAGCGCTGGTATAATTGACGTATTTACGATTTCGTTAGGTTAAATACTATTACTTTCGGTCCTTAAAGATAAAACCAAAGGTATCTCTATTTAAAAGCGAGGGAAAACCTTTAACCTTTTTTAACCAGTTCGTTTACGTTAACATCGACGTTAAAGCCTAGGATTTTTATATTCTTTAATCAAAGTGAAAAAGGGGTAGGAGACTTAAGGATATAAAACGTAATTACTTTCACAACAGTTTAAATTATCGTTATCTCTAGTAAAGATAGTTGTTTGCCTAAGTTATAGCTAACTTTAGCTTTGCCAGCATCATAACGATTAATCTCAGTAGTTATAGTATTTTCCTTCCGCAGTAATATGTACTATAAATAACCTGCTATTAAATACTTTGATACACCTATATCTGGTATAATACCTTAAAACATATAGTCCGTATAACGATAGCGAAGATTAAAAGTATGTAAAGGGTCAGCGGCTTGATTAGGGATAAGGTAGGGGTCCTTACTACCTAAACGGTATAGGAAGGCATAGTCGGCTAATTACTAAGCCATACTAGAGGTATTATTTTCGTACTATTTAATTTATCTAGGGGCATTAACCCTGTTAATTGACTTGTTGCCCTCAAAATCTACGATTTGATGCAAGTAATTCAATTAAAAATCAATGGGATATTAAGCTTGATATATTACATTTTTGTTATTAAGATCGTTGAAAGTGTACCTAATTAACTAGTAACCAAACTTACCATAGATGCAATATCTTTTACCACTATTACGACAATAATGCTTATGGTTAATAGGTCCGCCTAAATTTTGGCTTTATTAGCGCTAGCGTAGCTACTACCTCAAGTTTGTGGCCAGTAGGCTAGACCTTAGGCGTTGTAGGTGCCCGTAGCCATATTTGCGGTCTATATAATTAATTACCGCAAGATCTTTTTCATTTACATTAAAAAAGTTGCCGTTTTAGGGGTATATACCAAGCGAGTTTGGTATACGATCTATTATAGAGGTAAAATAGGAACTTAACTAGCTAAAGAAACCTTTGCAAGTGGTATCTGAGCGTTCTAAGGCGTATTCAAACTCGTTAACACCCGTGACTATTACCTATACCTACTCGTAAAATTCAATTTCGTTAACTTAAGCTATCTTTATTGCTTCTTAACATAACATTAACTTGTGAAATATCTGATCAAGAACATAAATTGGTATTTCTATCTCTTCCATTTTCCTTATTATTATAATTTACCTCATAGTGACCTAATTTGTGTGGTATTACTTAAGGTGGACATTGTATTCAAAGTAACACTTTATGTTATCGTAAATCTCGCGAAAGGTAATAGCTTTAATAAAGAAGGTTAGGTAATAGTACCTAATATAACTTATAAGGATTCTGGGGAATAATAAGTAAAACCTTAAAAGGGGAACCTCTATCCATTCACAAACATTTTAAAAAGGTATCATCTTAATGTTGAGGACGTTATAAAGCTTCCTGTTATACTTTTTTATATCCTTTTAAATTTTAGCAAAGTCTATAAGGAGTTTGTGATTAATATCAATTTTTAATAGGTCTTAGGGGAAAGTCGCAATAGTTATCACAGACTTAAATAGTGTTTTCGGGCAATTTAAGTATTAAAGCTTTCGCAATGAGGTATTAAAGGTAATTACCAGTCGCTTAACCCGTGGGGTACAGTTTTATAATAGGATCTGTAGTGGGCTTTCGCACGTAGAAAAACCTAAGAAAGGAAGGTTTTTAAAGGGCTTAACGGTTTTAAGTAAAGTGCTTAGGGTGAAGTAGTACCTAAAGACTTTGAAATACATGACGATCTTTCTTAATTGATTGGTGTATAGCGCCGACTTCAATATTTTTAGCCGCATTGGTGGCGCCTACTTCACGTGCTCTTCCTCCGCTAAGAGCGTACTCCGCGATGTCACGTGGAGGTACTAAACTGCCAAGAAGACCAATATGTTCCTCATCTCCAGCGTTGAAAGAGGTTTAAATTAGCTAAGAATAAAGGGGAGGGTCTCTGGATCCCATGTGGGTGCGTTGAAGTTCCTTAACACCTTTTCCTTTAGACCATAGGTCTTATAGTTATTCTTCAAATTAAGCTAACTCGAAGAGTGTTTCTATCAGCCTAGCAACGTTTTCCTTGGATACGTAAATACCTCGGCGTTCAAGTTCAGCCTTTAATTTGGACTTGATGGTCTTTTAGGTTACCTTTCACATATTAATTATCTAGTCGCCAAAGAATTTACGAAACTTATTAAACGAATCGTTAGAATATTTACTACTATTTTATTATAAGATAAAGCAGCCGACGAAGTTGATTAAATTCTTTTCGGTTAAGGTTTAATCGACTTCGTCTCTCTAAAGTTTATGGTTGTAATTCTTAACGAAAGCTATTCCGAGGTTTTTAATTGCTTTTTTTCATAAGCGGGGTTGGTAATAGCCTAAGAGTAAGGACTTTCGGTAGCCATCCTAACGTTTTAGATTATATAGATTGCGTAGGGAGTATAGGGCGAGGGACTTTGTGATCTTAGACGTAAGGGTTTGGTGTTTTGGTATAAAGTTGCGTTGAAAACTTGGCGACTTGACGTAAGGTCGTATAACATAACTTTTTCGACGCGACTTGACGATTCTTAGTGTTTTCGCTTAGAGTAGCGAACTTAACCATTGAATTAGTGTAGAGGAAGTAAAAAGAGTAAGGTAAGGGCAAAGGTTTAGTGTAAAGGGTAAAGTCTAAGGTCGTTATTAGTGGTAAAGGTTGTTTAGCGTAGGGACTTAGTCGTTTTTCTGCAATAGTAACACCCGCAGTAATATCAACTTAGCTGTTTGCTAACTTGCCGAACTTTGAGACTTCTGAAAATCAATCTCATTGCTTTTAAGAAGTATTAATAAAGATTTCTGAGTGTTTTTAGTAATGATACCATTGTTTACTTTCAAATTTCCGTTGTGTATTGACGCAACTCAAAAGTCTTCTCTGTTTTCCTACTATAGTAGACTAACGCAGTACTAATAAAAGCCTTTCGCAAAAATCTTTCCTCTACCCTAACGTTAACGTAAAGCGTAACAACCGGAAAGTAACTTCTTCTTTTACTTAGCTAATCTGTACTTAACGCAATAAGCACTGATCAGTTTTGGTAGGCTTTGCCTAATAGGCCTTTAGATGTTATAACGTTGTCGATTTGAGTCGTGGTCGAAGTAACAGTAGTATTGCATTGGTTAAGTGGTGGATGCATTGTTTTAGGTTGAGCAGATATCTAGCCGGTCTATACTGTAATTTGTAGGGTCAATTGCTTGGCCTGTGCCCTAGAGTTAAATGCAACGTACTGCACTCGACTTACACCTAATGCGGTAAGTTCGTACAAAGTAATAAACTTGCAGTATAGTCAACTTTACTGTAAGTAAAGTTGACCTACTACACTACATATAATACTATTCCAAAAAATGGTTTGAATTATCCGTGCTTTAACATTATAACTTATAGGAATTATACGGAAGTGTAGAAATACGTGGGAGCGCCTTTGAAACCCAAAATGTAAGAAGATTATGAAATCCGAAGTAACTTTAAACAAGATAACTTTAATACGATATTATTAACTCGGTTAGTGTATATGATATTATTAACACGGTTAGTGTCTTATTTATTGAAAGCTCCGTTATATTATGGGTATACTCTTTTTGGTGTTTTAAACGTACCTGGGTATTTTTTGAAAAGCGTTCTATTATGTATTAAGTTCTGTAAACCAAAGCCATCAATTTTTGGAACCCTTCGTTAAAACCTATCAGATTTAAACGCTACATTTAAACCGCCCCTAAACTTCTGAAACGGCTACAACGTAGTATCCAAACCGCTTATAAACATTGAAAGCGGCTAATATACGATATTCGAACCGCCTACTAAATTTACACCTCAAGACGAATACGTATATCAAGCCTTACATATCACCTTAACTTTAATATATACACATATACTTTTCTACGTCTTTTTTCCCGTTTTAATCACCTCATTCCCTTTTCATTTTTAGTCTTACACCGCTTGTTTCAATTTATCATTTCTGATGTTCAAACTGATTAATAACTTAACTAGTATAGTGCTTGCTAAACATGAAAGGGTTAAATTTGTATGCCTAACTAATTTGTAATCACGACTTATTTATATCATATTTAAATTTCATTCGTATTAATAAGCGTTAGACGCCTTACTTTGAACGCTTTATCATATTTTATTTGGTTTCATTCGTACATAATGAGCCTTTTTTTTCAACCGTACCTTTTTAAATATTACATTCCGAATATGCCCGCACCTCATCTACGACGTGAAATTTACTTTTTCACCGATCCACTATTTCCGTTACACGTAAAAACAAGGTTACTCACCGCTTTAATACAATTTGCATTTTTGAAACTATAGTTTTACTAATAATAGACTTGACGAAAGTTAGAAAATATATGAGTGATTTATTTGAAAACACATTGTTTTACAAACGTATTTTCAAGTATTTTTACCTTAATCTATAAGATAGTCAAATCACATATTCAGTGGAGAATTTGGACTCTTTTTCGATGAATATATATATCATAAACATAATTTTCAACTATTGTAACAGAGAAATTAAAGGACGCGACTGGTTGGAAGATTTTCGGTAGGACTTTACGGACTGGATGTCGGAGATATAACGTACAATAAATGGTATAATTTTAAAAAATACTACGAAAACAACTGTGAAATCAAATTATTAATACGACCGGTATCTGTAGATATTACTATATACCCCCATAGATAGTATACATAGACCAAGTGACAGTGTATTGTATTGCAGGGTTCACTACTGCAGAGTGCAAGGTAACGTGTTACGCTGCAGGCTTCACTTTTGCAAGACAAAAAGTGCATCATGTATAGAGTGGTTTGGAATGATTATTCCAGACCGACGAAAATGTGTGGAGCAGTCTAGAAGAGATATTTAAAAGTGGTACGTTTTGGGTGAAGGGGTTAAAAGCCTTTACTTGTAGCGTGTACCTCTGGATGATTCTTTTGATATCGATTATATTTTATTACTATAATACTAATTTAATGATTACTTTCATTCTTACCTACTCTATGTGAAGAAAAGGTTTTGGACCTTACCGATACTGATTAGTAGTGGACTAGGTTGACTATAAACAACTAAGGAAAAAAGGGATAAACCGAAGCTAAATACTTATAAAGGAATGTTGTAGCGATCCTAATTATTTATATTTTACCACTACGCTTTACAAGAACTATACGGGGGTATGAAATTAGAAGGGAGAGCCGAAAAACCCGAAGCGTAATAAAATTGTAAAATCCGGAGTAACTTTAAAATGAACCACTTTTAGTATAATATTATTAACCAATTAGTACCCTGTTTACTAAAAAAGACACGTTACGTCAACCGTTAACTTATATTTGCGTTTTAAACGTACCCGGGCACTTTTTGGAAAGCGTCCTATTACGTACCAAGTCACATAAGCCAAAACCACTAAGTTTCGAAACCCTTCGTTAGGATCCGTCCGATTTTTGACAATCTATACCACTCGCAAAACATAGTAGCGGTTACGAATGAATCCTCCAAACCTCTGGTTTAATTTAAAAGCGGTTACGAACATGTCAATTAAACCGATCACTTTAGCAAAAGCGATCATGCATGAAGCAATTAAACCGTTTATCCGATTAAAAACGGCTACGACACGTTAATCTGGACCGATTACTAAATACGATCTATATATAGAATTATATAACATACTTCCGCATAATTATACTTCCTTTACCCTACCCACTTTCCCACGTTCGCCTAGTTTTCTCTGTATATTCTAAATATAATATTTACAGCGTTAAAGTTTTCTTAGCTAACTGGCCAATTTAACACTATTAAGCGCTAATATAAACTATTTTTAAACGTTTAACTAATTTGTAATTACGCCTTATTTACGTATCGTTTAAAAATCATTTATACTCATAAGCATTAATAAGCCTTATTTCGACAGCTTGAATTATCTTATATACTTTGTGTATATCTAATTACACCAAACTTTAAATTACCATAAACTTTAAACTATTTTAGACTTTAGAATTTTAACGCTTTATCCAAATCTAATTACAACGCGATATTATCAATTCGCGCTACTTCAAACATTATAAGTATACATAGACTACTTTTTTTGAATACACGATAGCTTTACCAGTAACGTATCTAGCAAAGGCTAATTAATGTATGAAGTACCTCTTTACATACACATTATTTCGTAATAATATCCTAAAATACTTAAACCTTAACCTATAAGATAATCAAATCTAGGTATTAGTAAAGGATTTGAAAGTTGATATGATAAATACGTATGTTATTAATATAATTTTTAACTTTTATAATGGCGAAATTAAATGGCTCGACTTGTTCTACAATTTCGAAAAAGACCTTGTAGATTGGACGCCGAACATGTAACGAATGGTCGATAATACGATTTTAAAAATATTGCAAAAACAATTACGGAGCAAAGGTATTAATACGACCGGTGAAAATAATAGCCGTATCGTAAAATCTTTGTCAATAACGGCCTAATTTATACAAATACCAATATAGAAAGACGTGAAGTGATAAGAGTAAAGTTTGTAAAAGGATATAAGCGAAAAAACGCCAGAAACATTGATTTAAGATAATGAGCTGGGGTTACGAAAAACCACCATAAATTAAAATAAAGGGTTTAATAAGATTAAACTCCCGCCGCGAAGTGGAAATAAAATTGAAAGAATCGACGGAAGAGGAGGAGGAACCGTAACTATTATTTACAATGAGGGTTAAACGCAAATCCTCCTTAAAACGTAATTTCGAACCTAAATAAAGAGAAAACCATACCCCGATTACCGTTAATATCCCGTTTGGCTATAATGGTAGCAACCGAAACACCGAAAAAAACCTGCTCGGTAATAACGGAAACGGCCGAAACATAAAAAATAACCCGTTTTAGGAAACGAAGAACGGCGTGAAACGTTAATACATACCCTACGAATTAATGCCTGTTAATTACGACCCTTACCATAACCTCCTACTACACCGCTTTTCTTCTAATAAAAGCAATCTGTAATGATCACACTAAATACCCGTGAGTATATAGAAGGTGTCAGAGGGTTTATGTTATCAAGAAGGTAGCAGAGGTGCTGAGTAAACAATATCGCAACCGTGCAAGTAATGATCAAAAGCCGTGAGGCTATTCAGAATATACTGAGACTGAATACTTAGATTGACAACTGAAGAGCTATGAAGGAAATACTATCTATGTGGTGCTGACCGTGTCCTTATATCCTTAATCCTTCATACGCCTTCAGTGCTGAATTATGTTAGATCGAAACATGATCTCAATGATCCTGGATCTGTTGGATCGAAACATGATCTCAATGATCCTTAGTGCGTAACCCTAGCCCTAAGGTTGCTGACATAAGAGATATCTCCACCTGATGTGTTGGAAATCAGGTTCTTAGTGGCTTAGCCCCATACTGGCCTGTTTTCTGACCCTCCAATGTTCTTGGGTCATAACACAATCCTATTAAGTTTACAAACTTCGCTAAACTTTGGAATAGGTAAAACAACTATATCGGTAAACCATACAATATATTTAATAACAAAACACGAGTGATATTTAATATATATTAGAGACTAGAAATAAAACCATTATGATTTTATGTTATTTTACCCGGTAAACTATCCCAATCAGCTGAAAATTGTATATATATATTAATTTACGTGAGTGAATATATTCGCACAGTGTTACAACCGCTTCCAATCTCACTTTGATACGGAGACTAACTACGAACTTTATAATAGTGATTAATTAGTATGATTTGGAAATCCGTGAAAAATCAATAGAAAAACACTGATAAAAACTTATAGGAGATTTTTACCGCCTTACTGGTTAAGTTCAAGAAATGTTACGCAACACTTGGACTGAATTATAAGGGTGATAAACTGTTTATCCTAGTAATAAGGAAGGTTTACCGCGGAAACTCGGATTTCGACATTATAGTTTTTAAACCGGAAAAGGATTTAAAGGCATTTTATCCAAGCCTTGAAATATCGTTTAAAATCTTTATACGCCGACAGACGAGCCCCGAATCAGTATTTATAGCTAATGAAATTGAAAACGGGGGCTAAATTACCAAAGTAGACCTTACCCAAACTATTTATCACGTTTTGGATCCAAGATTCAAAGTTAACTTAAGGCAAAACTAGCATTTAAAATATATTTATTAAGGAGGGAACCCTAATAGTAAGGGATAGGGATAATCGTTCGGAAATGGAAGAAATTTACTGAGATTATAACAATATTTTAGAAAAGAAATATGGAGCCCTACTGGTTTATAAAATCGGTATATTGTATAAGGCAAAGTCGGCTGTTGGTTTACTAACCATCCTGCTTACGAGTAAATTCGGATTGAACGATAATTTTAGGCCGATTTTATATTTGAAAATCGGATATAAGCTAATTTTATAGTATACGTAGCCGAATACAAAGGTATAAATAACGGATTTAACGCCAACATGTACGAATATATATCCGGAGAAAACAACCTTAAAGATAATAATACATACCTATTGGCGTAAACCAATAAGACCGCCTAATGTATCTTTACCAGATTATAGGACGCCTGATTTATACATATTGTAAGCCTGGACTACGTGAACGAAGTGTTTGATGCCTATATAGAATCGCAAGTTACATTATTTAACAAATACAGAAATAGGTTTTAGGGCATTATGTTTAATATCAGTATAGATAAAATCTTAATAGCCGGAAAGCGATGATTCAACGTATTTACAGAAAAGTTTCTGAAGTTTAAATTAAACCGAATAAAAAAATACCGAAAGGTCCTATTTAATAAAGACAAAGTGTTATCGTTCGAAACGGTCGTTCGAAATACGCATTTCGAATCGGTTAAATGTTATGTAATAAACTTTAAAGTACAATTTCTATTTTTACTAGTTGACATAAACAAATTCGAAATTAAGGTTCGAAATACGACTAAACAATTTATTTGCGTTTCGAATGATATATTTATACCGTTTCGACTTAAGTTCGGCTACTTGTGTTTTTTCCCAAAAACACGTACAATTAAGGATATTTACCTAATACAACCGAAATTACGGATTTTACACCGACGATTCGGATACCTGGTTATAGAACGCCTTTTCCGCCTACTTTACGTTGTAGGCTATACGGATATAAAAAAAGACGTATTTAAAGTATCGAAAATTTTTACTATAAGTACTAATTACATTTATAAGCTCTACAACGATTTAAGTTCCGTTTTTAAGACGATATAAACTTTAATTACGAAGTGTTCATTAATATTATGTATTTAAACAGTCAACCGGTCCTTCATGCCATCGACGCGACAACATTATTTCAGGCCGCTAAATTTACAACAAGCGCTTTCACTACAAACTGTTAGGACGTTCTAGTTAATTATTAATTTAAAATTTACCTAGGGCCCCTAAATTAAACTATATACGATGTTAATAAGGCCTTCGACTTTACCGAATAACGTACTAAGGTTGGAATAGCCGGCGATGAGTATAGGAAAATTTTAATAAAGGCTTTATAGGGTATTAGAAATTGTAAGGGGTATTACAGACCGCTTAAAAAAACGTATACGGTATTATCGAAGAAAATGAAAGGTATTACTTTTAAGGAATTTATCCTTTAGATAACGGTTAACGCCTTTAATAACACTTTTAACCAAAGTGGGCTTATCTTTACGCTTCTTATTTTGAGTACTTACCCGAATATTTATAAAGATTTTACACTTTTACCGTCCACAGTGTAAAGTCTAGTTCTATAATAAAGGTTATAGCGGTATTACGCTCTTTAGAGGCGAAAAAATACGTATTTAAAGCGTTAGCTATAAAGAATGGTCCACGTAAAACTAGTGTTTTAAATTTACCATTGTAATTTAAAGGTTTCATTTGAAAAAAGATTGATGAATGGACTGGTCCTTAGAAAATTAACGGTTTTAAAGGCTTTAATATGCTTATCAATTTGTTAAACGGTATAAGTTCGTTTCGTTTCATAATGTTTTGCGAATATAAAAGAAAGATGAAAAGAAACGGTCTAGAATCGTAAGACGAATAAAACCGTTAACGAAACACCTTTTCAAACGACGAATTTAAACCGATTCCAGCTTTAGCCCCACCTCCGAAACACGATTTCGGCCCAACCACGTCAAATAAAAGCGACTCGTTTATACTAACCCTACCAAAACCTCGCTGCTAAGGGCGTCTCCTCGGCTTGAAAACCAAAAAAAGCCCCAAAACCTTTACTACAGACTCCTTTATTACGTAAAAAGAAATGAAAAAACGCGAACTTAACCTAAAACTCTGCTACAAGGGTATTATTACCCCTCCAGGTGCCCCGTTCGAGCAATTTACCCAAATAAAGATTTTAGCCTTAATCGATTAAGGTATATTTCGTTTTAAACGGTTCGACCCGACTATTTACGGTATCTATAGGATTTTTTTTACCCAACTCGTCTATAAGGTCAAAAATAAAACCGAAAAATCATACGAAAAGATCAGTTTAATTATTAAATAATATAACGACAAAAGTAAAAAAGACATTATAACCAAATCGCTTACACTATAACCAGCCAACCACCGCCTTTCTTACATTTGCAACCTCCCTTAACGAAACGTATAATCTATACGTCGAATCTCGAAACATAATACAAATATATACATAATTTTAAAACCGGCTTGAATGACGAATTTACGCCAATATACCAAAAGATTTCAGGTTATACGAGCCGCTTAAAACGATTTTACGTATTATAAAACCACTTGAAGGCTTAGATAAATCCGGTGTTTACTGGTATAACACTTAACAAAGGCCCTATAAAAAACGGTTCGAAATAACCTACTTTACCTTCAACTCATGCCTATTTGTATCTATAACCCTCTCGGAGGGCTTTATATTAACAGGCATACAAATGGACAACACTTTGAAGTTTCATAACGCTTCGTTTTCCGCGTTTAAAGAGAGGAAACTTTTGAGGGCTGGTTTAAAAGTGAAACCTAATACATACCTAATGGTAGTTCATATAATCGATTCGAATCACATTACAATTTCTTTTTGGAACGGTGTTTTAAGCCTTATATTAAAGGGAAAGATAAATAAAGTAACTTTTATTGTTTTAAATAACGTAAAATAGACCAACAAATACAAATACCAATATACATGTAACACTTAAGTTGCTTTTATAACACAACCGAAAGCGTTATTTAACCCTTCGGTTTCCGCGAAATGCCAAACCGCACCGAGGGATGATATATGTAAAGCGTTTAACAAACGCCTCCTATAGTAAATACACAATCCAAAACGCGGTTTGTAATTTATACCACTAAACATACGTATTATAAAACTATTTTTTTTTACTAACAGCTCCTTCACTAATAATAACGATTATAGTTTACAAATAAACTTTGTTTTAGTTCTCGGCAACAAGACACCGACCCGAAACGGCTTTACACTTTGTAAAAACATTATTTATTAAAACTTTACCAAATGAAAAGGGTTACGAAAAACGATTTAGTTTCGGAAATATATAATATAATTAAAGGTTTTGATTTTAATATCACTATAATAATAACAGTTCGAAGAATCATTTACAACTTTAATTTTCGCCTTACCCCTCTTATTATATATATAAATTCCTTTGCGTTATAGGAAAAATTGGTTCAATTAGATATTACGAATGAAAAGCGGTTAATAATCGACATTATAACTTTACGCGAGTTATACAAACGCCGTAAAATCGATAAAACGAAATATATCGAAAGTGAATTTGATTAAATAAAAGCTATAACTAAATTTATCCCGAACGAAGTATTAAAAACGCTTATATCAACAAGTAAGTTATTTATTAGTGTAGCTAAAAAGGTCTTACAACCGTAAAAAACCACTATATAACTTTTGATGATTTAAAGCGTTCCGATTTCCATTATTTACGCCTCTTTAAGATTTATTCTTTTATTTAACCCTATTATTTTAACTTTCAATATTTTATTACTTTTCCTTCTATATACCTTAACTCAAGAGATTATACCATTCTTTTTGTTTTAAAGAAATACGATATCGTATCGATTCTAACATATTACCTCTGTTAGTTTAATATATTTTAAATAAAGCAATAATATTAATGTAACTGTGCACGCCAACCTAGTTGTAGGAGCAGTTAGTTATTGCTAAAAGAAGTAAAGAGCGACGCTGTTGCGTCCCCACCGTTCTCTCTATTACCCTCCCCCTTTATATTAATGCCACCGTTATTACCACTATCGATATCATTAACGCCAACAAGGATATGGCTTTACATCTTACGATATATGCCCTTGGGTAAAGGCGTAAAAGAGGTTTTACCTTTTTTACGGAAACGCGCGATAACGTTGTTACACTCGCTTACGTAATATATGCGTAGGCCCCGTTTTCAGGCGGCAATAGCGGCTATCGACTCCTTAAACTGCCAGCTAACACCTATTACTAATTATTATCAGCTTATTTTAGTTATTTACGACCGCGTTTGTTTTTCAGTACGCCCTGAATATTATATTTCTACCAAAAATAATTTTTAAAATTCGATTGAAGCTTATTATAAATCCGGCGAGCGAATAGCATGGCTTCGGCTTACGGGCCTATAACCACCGGAATGGGGGCGTACGAATTGCTAGTTCGTTCGTAATGTTGGTAATAAGTTGAGCGACCCCTTCCGACTCCCGCTTTGTAGCAATCGCCAACGGACTTGCCCGCGGCCGCGAATGTGACACACGATACGTAAGATATACCTATTAATGGCTTGAAACTACGGACCCGAATACGCCTATCCAACGATTTACACGTTAAAGAGTCCTTATGGCGTACTCTGACAATATAGAGCTCGATACGATGAGACAAATCCAACTCTTGCTTTTTATTTAGAAAAAAAGGAAATTTAAGGTATACGAACCTTAGTGAAATTACGTCAAGTTGCGCTTATGGCGTAAAAGGAACCCCACAGATAATAGGATCTTTACTTGTGAGGAGAGGGTAAGGTTTATAACCTTAGAAGCCCCCCGCTCCTTCCTTTAAAAGATAGAGAACGGGAAAGGAAAGAAAGGAAAAGAAGGGGTGGTGGGGGTGGCGGCGAAGAGAGATGAGACAGCGGTAGCGGCAGGGCATAGGGGGGTGGCGGCGGCGGTAAAAAGAGACGAGGCGGCAGCGGCGGGGCGTGGTAAGGTGGTGGCGGCGAGCGGAGTAGCCGCAATTGACGAGATTATACCCGACGAAGGCGGGCTACAAACGGTGGTAGTAGCAGCTAAGGCAGCGGCGGCAGCGCGTCGATGCTCTCGCGTCAAACGACGCCTAGCTATCCTGTTTTTACGCGACATCTATTTAAAGGGGAGGTTAGTATATATGTTTTGGTTAAGCGACCTACCCATTAGATTAGCATGGTTTAATTAAGTAAAATAAAGTTAAAGTTAAAATGTAAACTTATATTGGCTTAAATTACATTCCTTTAAATGGTAAAAAAAGTTTTACCTAAACCGATAGCGATATATCTTTTTATATTAACCCAATACGTTATTAAGTAATTATCTTGACGTAATAAACTCTATGTAATCACTCCCGTAACACCTATGTAGTTACCCTTGTCAACCATAAAAGGTGTTATTACCAACTATATCGCCACTAATTGATTAGACTAACTAAGGCTAAACTACAATTACTACCGTGGTCAAACCTTATTAATTCCAGCCGAACTTGCTAATTTGAACCTATTATAATTAATACCGCAATAACACTTTTATTACGGAAACTGCTAATTTGAATATTTACACATACAACTACACTGTTACTATAAAACCTACTGATTTAGACCTTTATAATTATAATATAATTATCGCTATGAGGCTATAGGTACGGAATATATAAGGGGAAAAAGATTACCTATATGGATATTACTATATACCCTTTTAAATAGTAAACTATATTACAGGGTGTACTCTTATAAAGTGTATGGTAACGTATCACGTTACAGGCTACACTTTTGTTAGTTGTAGAGTGCATTATATATGGAGTGGTCTAGAATAGCTATTCCAAACCGACTGAAATGCGTGGAACGGTCTAGTAGAGGTATTTCAGAGTGGTAAGCTTTGGGTGAAAGGCTTAAAATCTCTTACCTGTGGCGTGCAACTTTGGATGCTTCTTATGATATCAATCATCTTTTATTACTACAATACTAATCTAAAGATTACTCTTCTACTAACCTAATTCATGTGAAGAGAAGTTTTTAGACCTTACCGATAGTATCAACAATAGCTTTATCGCGAAAACATTATCATTAACGTCCCGGCTTACTTAAATGTTAAAATGAAGCGATGATAAAATAATAAATTTAAAATTCATAAAGGGATACTACTTGAGAAAACGTTGAAAGCTGCTTCATAAAATATCGAATGGAAACCAAGAGAATAAATTGTAAATATAGGGAGTAAGGTGTTTAGAAAAACTAAACTCACATCGCAAAGTATAAACTGAACGTTAGGAATAGATGAAGGAGGAGAAAGGGTTATAAAAATCATCTATAACTTGAGTTGAATACGAATCATCACTAAAACGCACTTATAAAAAAAAGGCACAGAAAAAACCATTTCCTAGAAATAGTTAATAATCCGTTCAGCCGTAATGAAGGCGGCCCGAAAAAGGAAAACAGCTTGCCCAAAAACAAAATGAACGGCGTAAAACGACAATACAAGCCTTATAAATTAATGTTTACCAACCACAATTTATAGTGCAACTTCCCACTATACCTCCTTTCTTCTAATAAGAGTAACCCATCAAAACTTACCAACTTCACCAGATTATATAATGAAAAAGAGAATTATAGTAACGAACCGTATAATGTCCTCGATAATAAGACACGTAAAGTATTAAACATATAAAAAAGACTGTATATCAAGCCGTTATAGTTTTAGGTTATTTTACTTAATATACGATTTATATAAGTTAAATAATGGTATATATATCACTTTATGTAGGAAATAATATATATGCGATATTATAATCGTTTCAAAAGGTTCTTTAATACAGAAATAGATTACGAACTTCATGATATAGATTAAATGAATACCACTTAGGAATCTGGAAAAAATGAGCGTAAAATATTAATAAAACCGTAGAAAAAGAGTTTACTGCCTTATTAATAAAGTTTTGGAAATGTTAAAAAGTCATTGAATTAGAATATAAGGGAGATAAACTGTTGATCCAAATAATTACAAAGGTATAACAAAGGAATCCAAACTTTAACCTTCTACTATTTAAACTAGAAAAATACTTAAAAGCGTTTTTTACAAGCCTTAAAACTTCATTTAAAACCTCGATACACTGATAATCAAGCTTCGGATTAATATTTATAGTCGAAGAAATTGAAGTTGAGAGCTAAATAACCAAAGAAAACCTTACCGAAACAATACCCCACATTTTAAATCGAAGATTGAGAGTATAATCGACATAAAATAACTGTTGGTAGGGCCTTAGATCGTTGCAACGTTGTCGATTCGAATTGAGGTCAAAGTAACAGTAGTATTACATTGGTCAGATGGTAGATGTATTGTTCTAGGTTTGGTAGACCGCTAGCCGATCTGCAGTGTAATTTGTATGGTCAATTGCTTGGCCCGTGCCTTAGAGTGAAGTGTAACGTACTGCACTCGACTTATACTCAATGCTGTAAGTCTATACAAAACAATACACTTAATTCACAATTCAGAATAGTTAACTTTATTAAAAGTAAAGTTAACCTACTACACTACAAATAATACTATTCCAAAACTAACGGCTTTTTAGTTTGTGTGTGCATGCTAATATAGTTTACTAATCTTTTCCGATTAATGTTAAACAACAACCTTGTCAACTTACCAACTACCTGTTAATTCCAATTAACATATATACTAAATTATAACCAATTGAATTCAAATTAAACCTATTTGACCTTAATTTCTCCGTTGCTCTGGAGTTCAAATTCATTAACTCCCACAAAAAGTTCTTCCGCCACAGGCTTTTATAGGCTTCTACTTCAGCCGTGCCAATTAAATAAATCGCCATTATTAATTCCTCTACTTCCCTAACAGTCTTCCAGTTTACTAGGATATCCCTAACTTCTGTTACGTAATCTAGGCTTCCGGGGAAAAATATTAACGTAGCCTTTGATACATATAATAAGTTTGTTACTATCTACAAAACTTTTTAGAGCTTTATTCGACGATATCTTCGTTATAATAATCACGGGATTATCTTCGACGTTAATTTATCGGAACTGTTTAATTTTCCTCCCTTCGTAGGCTTTACAAAGTATTATTATGTCGATTATGAGGTGTTTTTCGCTAGTGGTTCCGAGCTTCGAAAGGCATTCAAACAGGCTTTTCGAGTCGCTATAAATTACCACCGGGATATAAAGAATCTTTACCTACCTGGTCATAAGGTTAAAAGTTTTCTATAGTACTATGCCTACGTTAAAATTCATCATTATACTGTAGACCTCCGAAGTTAGCACGCTTCGTATAATCCTTTTACACTTGATAGAGGTTTAGTAAATTAGGCTACCAATAATATTAAACTGGTTTTCCAATTTTTTTTTTCGTTAAAAAAGGTTATTAAAAAGCTGATCTGCAAAGAAAAGTCGATGTCGTTTATAAAAGACCCGTCCGAAAAATTTATTAACTTAACCCTTGATACGTCGATTAAAATTAAATTAATTTCGCGATACAATATTATGATCCAATAGCTGCAGGTTACACCAGCAGCGGCCCACAGCACTAATGAAGTAAATCAGTTGGATACAGTCGGATGGCAGGCATCTGATCCCACAGACCCCCCAGGGTTGGGGTCGTTAGGAACCAACTCGGTACACCGAGAACCGGAGACTGGATATGTTGGATATGTTACATATCCAAATGATCCAGTCTGGATATGTTGGATCGCGCACATATCCAACATATCCCACGCCACCACGACCACTGAAGGAACTAGATATAAGAACGTGGTCATCACCACGTTAGGTAGCTTCATTAGATAGTTCTTCAGTTTTCAATCTAAGTATTCAGTCTACACATCTGAATAGCCCCACAGCTTTTGATCATTACTTGCACGGTTGCGATATTGTTCACTCAGCACCTCTGCTACCTTCTTGATAACATAAACCCTCTGACACCTTCTCTATACTCACGGGTATTTAGTGTGATCATTATATACAGGTTTTACATTTACTACTTGAGCCTTTTATTTAGCTGGTTAAAGTCCTTGTCCGTTGGCTTTTGTATTTGAACCGCGATAGAAAAGTGGTAAAAAGCTTTCGGTTGGCATAAAGTAGAAATATAACTGCCCCGAGCACGCTGTTTCAAATATTATTAAGTTTTAGCTATATCAGTTTTGTCAATTATAGCCAAAATAGTACTCTGGCCCTTTGAATAAAAGCTAAAGCCGGCATTAATATTAAACATACAGATTAACGATCTATTAAAGTCAAGCTATATATCTTTCATTAATATCATTACCTGTTTTCAATTTCAAAACTTAGAATACTTAATCGTTTGTTGTTTCAATACCATAAAGAGAACCGTTCCGACAATAAGTGCATCGTTAGTTTACAAACCTATTATACCAAAGTCAATCTTTTACGTTATCAGTAAGTACGGGTCTTACGTTAAAAGCTTCATCACTAGCTGTAATTTAAAATGCGACCAATAGGTTAGAAACTAATAAACGCCTATTTTGAATAATCAGTATAATAGCTTAATATGTCGTATTACTGTTCCTAAAGAATAGATAACATGTAATTCCCATAGTAATTTTAATAGTACGGTCTGTTATAAATACATTGTTAATCATATATAGGTTTGTATTATATTACGGTCATTGAGTATAAACCTTCTTTTAATTTTGATTAGTAAACTCACTGTTAAAATAACTACTAAATTCTAACTAATCTTTCACATCGTTAACAACTACGTAAGGATTTTGGTTTTACCTTTATCGCTATATACCTCAACTATTAGGCGTGACTTTTTGTACGGCCGCCCCATAGTTTTACCTTTAACTTCGTAGATAATCCTCGACTTAAATATTATAATGTTTAGGTTTTAAAGGTTAAAATCGGATTTCAGTACGAATTGTATAATTTCTCGAGTTAATAAGCCGTTAATCACAGCCTTATTACTTTGATTAAAAGGTTTTCCGAAGGTTTTGATAATCCCTTACGCTTAAAACTTTAATACTAAATCTTTGTTATCCTTTTCTTTCCTATTTACTTAAGTAATATTATAGATACAACCCGGTATATATTCCTCCTTTCTAACGTTCACTTTTGGGGGGTTGTCCGCGTTGACGGCGTTGTATCGGCTTATCGATAACGGGTGTAAAAGGTTCGCATTAGCTTGGTGGTTTAGCTTAGAGGTTTTCATTATTAATAGCCTCAATGTAAGGTTTAAACTAGGTAATTCGAAAAGATACAAAACCGTTAGCAATTTTAATAACTACTTTGAAATTCGAGATACTTAATATCTTATACGAGCTTTTTCACTTACTCAGCTTTCGTTACACAAGAACTTTACTTTATAATGAAAAAGTAAATACGTCGATTGTTAAGGGATCGTTTCTAGTGTTAAGAGAATTATTAACCTGGCGAAGTGTCGATTTTCTTCATAGTTTCCTTAAAGCTTTATTATAAGCCATAATACATTTTAAAGTACTTGTCGAGAGCGGAGATTTACTCGTTAGGTGTGAGTACGATCCAAAGACTAATAGCGTTAACACTAAGCCATCAAGGCTTATAGTATTGTTCAGGCTTTTCACCGCTATTGGTAAACGTGTTTCTGAATCCGTAAAGCTTTTAATTTCTAACGTAAAAATATGATATATTCGGCGAAGTAATAAGTATACCTTTTTAACCTTCCCAATACCCCAGTAGACTTTCATAGGCACATGTTTGTATTGGATACCCATTATCTTAGCATTTTCTTAAAATTTCGCCGCCGCAAAGTTGGTACTGGCATTGTAAACGATAAGTTTAAGTGGGTCTAGGTACGTGTTCATCCATAACATCCTTAATGTTTTCTATATATCATTTGCCGAGAAGGACTTTAAAAACTTAACTCCGTAAAAAGAGGTAATAAAATTAACGACGTAAAAAACAGGCTTATTAATTAAGTAAAATTCATCAACGAAAAATTTGCAGTTAAAGTTTTGATCATTTTTTAACATAAATTTAAATTTTCGAATAGCTTGGGCATATGTTTAGCAGTAATAGAAAAATTTCAATAGATTTTAGGGTAAATACTTCAACATTTTCATTCGCAACGGAATTTAAGACTTTATATAGATTACTAACGGCTGGGTAGTGAAAGCGCCGGTATAATTAACGTATTTCCGGCTTCTTTAGGTTGAATACCATTTCTTTCGGGCTTTTTGGATCAAACTATAAGTACTCCTACTTAAATGTGACGGAAAACCTTTAGCCGTTTTTAACCAATTCCTTCATGTTAACGTCGACGTTAACGTTGAAAGTTTTTATATACTTTAATTAAAGAAAAAAAGGGTAGGAAACTTGAGGATTTAAAATGTAATTACTCCTAAAACAGTTTAAATACCTGTTATCTCTAACAAAGACAGTTATTCTCCTGGTCCAAAGTTTACTTTAACCTTACTAACATCGTAATAGTTAATTTTAATAGTTGTAATACTTTTCCTTCGTAATACCACGTACTACGAATAGTCTTCTGTTAAATACTCTATTGCCCTTATGTCTGACACAATACCTTAAAACGTGTGGTCCATGTAATAATAGCGAAAGTTAAAGGTGTATAAGGAGTTGAGTGCTTGGTAAAGATAAAGGTAAGGGTTTTTACCATCCAAACAGTACAAGAAAGCATGGTTAACTAGTTACTAAACTACGTTGGAAATAGTATTTTCATGCTATTTAATCTGCTTAGGGGCATTATCACCGTTAATTAGCTCGTTTCCCTCGAAGTTTACGATTTGATTTAAGTAGTCTTGTTCAAAAGTAATAGGGTATTAAATATATTACATTACCTTTTTATTTTTTCGCTCGGCAGGTGGGTACCAAGTTCACCAATAGCTAGACTTATTACAAATCTGATATTTTTTACCATTATTAAGACGGTAGTACTTACGATTAATAGGTTCGCTTAAATTTTGGCCTTATTAGCATTAATGTGGTCATTACCTTTAGTTTATAGCCGGTGGGCTAGACCTTAAATGTTAAAGGCGCCTATAACTGTATTTACGGTCAACGTAATTAACCACCGTAAGGTTTTTTTCGTCTACTTTATGAAAGTTACCAACTTAGGGGTATATACCAAACAATTTTGACATACGTGTTATTATAGTGGTAAACAAGAAACTTAATTAGCTAAAAAATCTTTTGTAGGTGGTATTTAGGCGTCATAAGACGTATTCAAACTCGTTAACGCCCTTAACTGTTGCCTATACCTACTCGCGAAATTTGGCTTCGCTAGCATATGATTTCCTTATTAATTTTCGGCACAGAATTAACGTATTAAACATATGGTTAAATACATCCATCGGTATTTCCTCTTCTTTTTTCTCAACTATTTTTGTTGCCCACCTTGTAGTATCCATATTAATATGATATTAAGTAAGGTAAACGTCGTATTCGAAGTAGACCTTTATACCGTTATAAGTTTCGCTGAACGTAGTGATTCGGGTAATGAAGGTTAGGTAATAGTTCCTAACGTGCCTTATAAGGATTTCGGGGAATAATAAGTTAAAACCTAAAGGCGGAATTTCCATTTACTTGTAGATATTTAGAAAGGGTATTATCTTAGTTTCGAGGAGGTTATAGGGCTTTTGTTATACTTTTTCACGTCGTTTTAAATTTTGGTGAAATTAGTAAGGAGTTTGTAGTTAATATTAACCATTTGAACAGGTTTTGAGGATAAGTTGCAAAAAATTTCTTAATTTTAATTAGTATTTCCTGGAAATTTATGCTTTTAAGCTTTCGAAACACGGTGTTAAGGATAATTGCCAGTTGTCTGACCTAAGGGGTAAAGTCCTATAGTAAAATTGATACTAGGCTTTTACGTATAGGTAAACATACCGTGAGAAGGTTTTTAAAAGGCCTATCGATTAAATTACTAGAAGGCGATAGATATTTAAAGGTTTTGAGAATTCTGACGATCTTACTTATTTAACTGGTGTAAAGCAACGACGTTAATACCTTTAACCGTGTTAACGGCCCTTGCTTTACGTGTTTTGCCACCACTAAAAGAGTACTCCGCATTATTTCGTGGGGGTGTCGAGTTGCCAAACAAGTTAATAGGTTCCTTATCGCCAGCGCGTAAAGAGCCTTAACTTTGCTAAGGGTAAAGGGGAGGTCCCTCATATCGCTTATAAAGGCGGTAAGGTTCCTTAATACCCTTTTCCTTAGAGTGTGGTTTTTAAGGGCGTTACTAAAACTTGAATAAGTTGAAAAGCTCTTATGTTAGCCTTATAGTGCCCTGTAATGCTAAATAAACTTCTTTCCGTTTAAGGTTTATTTTAATTTTGAAGTTAAGTTCTTTTTATATTTAAATCTATATATTCATAAATCAATTGCTAAAGAGGTTACAGAAATTGATAAAGGCATCGTTAAAGTCTTTAGTATTCATCCATTTAACGATGTAATAACTGGAGAAGTTGGTAAGGTGATTTTCTGTTGAGTCTTTATCGATATTTAGTACCTAAAGGCCTTCATCATAATACTTGGTATAAACAGTTCCGAGGGTTTTAATTGGTTTTTTCCTTTTGGGGTCAGTAATAGCTTCGAAGTAAGCGCTTACGGTAGAAATTTTGAGGTTTTGGCTTATTAAGGACTTGGTAGGTGTGTAGAGCGAAGGACTTGATAATCTTTAGGTGTGAGGACTTGGTGTTTTGGCGTAAAGTTGCGTGACATAGATTTCTCGGCGCAACTTAGCTATTTTTAATGTTTTCGCTTGGGATAGCGATCTTAGCGATTCAATTGGCGTAGGGGAAGTGAAAAAAGTGAAGTATGAGTAAAAGTTTAATATAAAAGATAAGGTCGAAGGTTATTTGTTATGGTTATTTAGCCATGGTACTTAGTCGTTTTTGCATTAGTAATACTCGTAGTATTATTAACTTGGCTGTTTGTTAACTTGACGAACTTTAAAACTTCTGATAGTTAATCTTAACGCCTTTAAAAAATATCTGCTACAGATTTTTTGGTATTTTCAATAACGATACCGTCGCTAACTTCTAAATTGCCGTTGTAAAACGAATATAACCTAAAAGTCTTCTCTATCTTCCTGCCATAATAAGACTAACAAATTACTAATAAAGACCTTTCGTAAAAATCCTTCTTCTACCCTAGCCACTGTAGCCGTAAAGCGTAACTGGATAGTAGCCTTTTCTTTTACTTGGATAATCTGTACTTAACCCGATAAGTACTAATTAGTGGTGGTAGTACCTTAGATCGTTATAATAGCTTCGATTCAAATCGTGGTCGAAGTAACAGTAGTATTGCATTAGTTAGGAGGTAGTTGTATTGTTCTAGATTTGGCATACCACTAACCGGTCTGCACTGTAATTTGTATGGCCAATTACTTGGTTCGTACTCTAGATTAAATTACAGCATACTGAACTCTACTTACACCCAATGCGGTAAGTCCATACAAAGCAAAACACTAAACTTTCCGTTCAATATAGTCAACTTTCTTGTAATTAAAGTTGATATAATGCACTTAGTATAGTACTATTCTAACAATAACCGTCTTTAATACGATGATAAAAAGGAAAAATAACGAATGAAAAGCTTCAGAAACCGAAGATAAAACAACGATTAATAAAGAAAACCCTATAGGCAAGTATAAAACCTACCACGTATATAATAATACCTACGAAAAAGTATATAAAGCTTTACAAGTTTTTAAAAACATTATATTGTATACGGAAAAGTCGGCTATTAATTAACGAATTATCCAATATACAAATAAATTTGAATCAGATGTTGATTTTAGCCCGATTTTCCACCTGGGTATCAAATGAAAGCCAATTTTATAACATACGTAGCCCACTACAAAAACGTGAGATAAAATTGACGCTTACAACAATCAATATACCTTTGAAGAGGAAAAATTTAATGACAATAAGACTTATTTATCAAGCTAAAATAAGGAAACTGATTAGCGAATTTTACAGACCTATGGATACATTATTTCTATGTATCGTAGATTTGGATTGGGAAAAAAAAGTGTTAAACGCTTATGTAACGTTGCAATCTACGTTTTCTAATAGGTATGGTAACCGATTTCAAGGTATTATTCTAAATACCAGGGTAACTAAAATCTTGACAGCCGCAAAACAGAAATTAGACGTACTCGCGGCGAAATTTCCGAAATTATAATTCAACCAGATAGGAAAACACCAGAACGTCATATTTAGTAAACGAAAAACGTTATCACTTGGTACCATTATTATAAATATATAATTCAAACAGGTTAAATCTTATGTGATAGACTTGAAAACACTATTTTTGTTATTATTGGATATTAAAAACAAACTTTAAATTAAGGTTCAAAATACGACTAACTAACTTATCCGCTCTTTAAATAGTGTATCCGTATCGCTCCACCTTAAGTTCGACTGCCTATAATTTTTCCTTAAATCGCGTATAATGAAAATCATCTACCTAATATAACTGGAATTCATAATAATACATCTCTGGTTTAAATACCCAATGATGAAACGCTTTTTACGATTACTGTACGCCATTAAGTATACAAATATAGGAAAATGGAGCATTAGAAGCTATCGAAAAGTTTTTCCACGAGTGCTAACTATATTCGTAAAACTTACAGCGATTTAAATTCCGTTTTGAGAACGATATGAACTTAAATTATAAGGTAATTGTACATATAATATACCTTAACGACTAACTAGTATTAAACGACATTGACGTAATAATATTATTTCAGGCCGCGATATTTACGCGGAGCGTTTTCGCTACAAATTGCTAGGATATTTTGGTAAATTTCAAGTTGAAAGTTTATTTAAAACCTTTAAATAAGATTACTTACAATTTCGACATAGCTTTCGACTTCAATGAATAGCCCATTGAAATTAAAATCGCTGGTAATAAGTGTTGACAAATACTGGTAAAAACACTATAAGGAATCAGAAAACATAAATAGTATTATAAACTGTTTGAAAAAGCATATATAATATTGTTCAGAAAATTAAAAGATGTTAGCTTTGGGGAATAAGTCCTGGAAATGGCGGTTACCATCGTAAATAACATATCCTCTCCGAGAGAGTTAATCCTAATACTCTATATTCATGGTGTTTACTCCAGAATTCATACAAATTCAACATAGCCTCCAGTTACATTATAAAGAGCAAATACTATAGAAAAAGATATGGCATTATTACATTACCGATATGCTAAAAAAATGTTTCCAAAGCATTGGTTACAAAAAATGTGCAGCGTAAAACTGTCGTTTAAAACTTGTTATTGAAATTTTGATTACTATTTTGGAAAACGCAAGACGAATAGATGAACCTCTAGCAAATTAACAAATTTAGGAACCACCATATACTTGTAAACTTACCAAATAGTATAAGTTTATTTCGCTGGGTAATTGTGCGAGAATATAAGAAGAAAGTGGTAAATAATAGCGATCCAGAATCGGAATCTAAAAAATAACATTAATTAAACCACACTTACGACTATGAATCCAATCCGCCCATAAAACCCATATATCTCCCGAATAGCCTTTTGAAACCTTTACTATCCTACAAAACCGGCCTGTTAACATTAATAAAACCAGTACCACGCCGATGAAGGTGCCCACTTGGTTTTAAAATAAAAGACGTTTTAAAGCTGTTGTTATAAAGTACTTTATTATATAAAAGGAAACGGTAAACCGTAAGTAGAGTTTAAGACCCCTCCGAAAAGGTATTAATACCACTTTAAGTAACCCGTTTAAATAGTTTACTTGAACGAAAATCCCTACCTTAATTGAATAAGGTGTTTTTCGCTTCAAAAGGTTTAAACCAACGATTTACGACGCTTACAAAAATTTTCACGCACGCCTAGTTTACGAAGCAAAAGATAAGACCTACAAGCTCTATAAAAACGGCGGGCTTATAGTTCAATGGTACGATAACGCCGGTGAAAAATATAATATAACCTAATCGACTATTTTGTAAAAAGCAAGCCATCGTTTGATTTTAGCGTTTACCGCCTCCTTACGTACGCCCTATAACTTTTATATCGTGCGTTATAATATTATACAAGTTTATAAGAAGTCGGAAAAATGTCTTAAACGTTGTATCTACGCTCATATACCTGTGCATCTCTAAAAGTATTGCCCACCCAAAACGATTTTGGGTATTTAAAACCGCTTTACGGACTTGTTAAGGTTAGAGTATACTAATATAATACTTATTGAAATAATTATAAAGAGCGGCTCGAAATAGTTAATTGAATATTCGATATATACCTTTTAATGTAAACATTACGTCTCAAAGGATTTACATTTATAAAAATGTAAATAGATAACATATTAATATTAAACAAAGTTTCGGCTTCTTTTACGAAAAGAAGGAATATTTGAAAGGACCGCCTAAAAGCGAAATCCAAAGTGTATTTGAAGTAAAATTACATTATCAAATTTAATAGTATAATAATTACGCTTCAAAACTATATTATAAACCTTGTATAAAAGAAATAACTAAAAAAAGTTACCCTCATTAATTGAACTAGCGTAAAACGAGCTAACGAATATTAATATGAACGTATATGCGGAGCATATGTTGTATTAATAGTATAACTAGAGGTAACGTTTAACCTTTTAGTCGTCTCCCAATGTCAAACCAATACTTTAGATAATACATGTAAGGTGTTTAACAAGCGTTTAGCGTGAAAAATAAGCAACCCAAAACGCGGTTTACGATTTATACCGCTCAATAAACATATAATAAAACTTTTCATTTTTATTAACTGATCCTTCGTTAATACCACCGACTATAATTCGTAAATAGGATTATTTTTTATTTCTAGTAACGAAATACTGACTCGAAAAGGATTCAACCTTTATAAAATCATGATTTATTGAAGTTTGAACAAGTATGAATGGGTTTCCAGAAGTGTTTTGATCCCGAAGATTGAAGATATAATGGGAAAGTTAATCTCTCAAATTACTATGATAATAACAGTCCGGAAAATAATTTAAAACCTCGGTTTAAAACCCGTCCCTTTATTAATTTATACTGATTTCTCATTTTTCATGAATGCCTTATCAAACTCGGTACTACAAATAAAAAACATTTTAAAATCGATATTAGAGCTTTATACAAATAGTACGAGTGTCTCGAGATTAAATAAACGAGGTAAATTAACGGAAAGTTCAACCCAGTAAATTAGATAATCAAAGGCGTCTCGAATAGAGTATTGAAAGCGTTCATTTGTACAAGTACTATCTTCGTTAAAGTTATTGAGAAGGGTTAATTAACATATTCTAATTAAGTAATTGACACCGCTTTTAACATTTTATAGCTATTTGTATTTACTATTTACACCTCTTTTGGTATTTTGTCTCTGTTTGAATCTATCATTTACATCGTTTTTGACATTTTTTTTCACCATTGAATCTATCATTTACATAGCTTTCATTATTTCATAGTTATTTAAATTTATAATTCTCACCTCTTCTAATATTTCAATACTTGTATCTTTACTATTTACCACTTTTCCAAGTATGTTTTTACTTTTCATCTTTGGGATTTGCCACTTGTATTACATTTTTGTTCAAGAAAGTTATTTTATTAAAATATAGCGAACTTTATTATAGCCGGATAAACCGGCGCAATTAAAATTGGCAGTTGATCGCTACTAAAAGGGGAGAGGGAGGGCGGCATCACGTCGTCATCTTCGTCTTTATTGTCTCATTTCTCGCCGCTCTTACCGCCGCTGTTACTGTTAGTGCCGCCGCCATTACCGCTATCGACGCCGCCACTAACGCCGCCGTAAAAGAGGCCCCGAGCCTTAGGCTACATGCCTTTAGGTAAGGGTACGGGGAGGTCTTTACCTTTTTTACGACGACGTGCAATAACGTTGTCGAACTCACGTACGAAATTCATACGAAAACCTAACTTTTAAATGGTAATAACGGTTACCGTCTTTTTCGACCGCTGGTTAACGCCTATTACTAATTAGTATTGGTTTTTTGGAGCTATTAGAAAAGTCTTCATTTTCAAAATAAGCCCCGAATAATTTATTAAAATAATAGGTAATTATCAGTTGCGGTTAAGATTACAAATTTTAAGTAAACTTACCGTTAAAACGGCGGGTACGTAATAAGGCCTCGGCCTATGGCCCCAAAATTACCGAAACTGGGTCTTATACGTTATTAATCCGTTTATAATGGTAACAACAAGCTGACCGACCCCCGTTTTAACGGTAATCATTAATAAACTTACCTGCGGCTAAGAATGCGATATACGGAACATAAGGCGTATCTATTAGCGGCTCATAAATACAAACCTGGGTACATTATTTTAACGATTAATATGCTAAAAAACCCTCGCGGTATACCTTAACAAGCCGTAGCTCGCAGCGGTAAATTAGGTTGACTGCTTTATTCTTGTTCATGAAAATATAACAATAGAATAAATTAAGTGGCAAATAAGCAATACAAACCGCGTTATAACTCTGTTAGGTTGCGTTCTAGGCGCTAGGAGGTGGGGGGTTAGCTGTTACCGGTAAAAGGGTTTTTACTCGTAATAAAAAGGCAAGGTTAATAACATTAAAAGCCCCTCATTCCTCCCCTTAGAAAGTAAGGGGAGGATGGAAGAATGAAAAAAGAGAAAATAGAGTAAAGGTATTAGCGGCAGCGGAGATTGGAGACAAAGCGAAAATAAAGATTGGTATAGAAACGTACTACCGAAGGAGACGAGGCTAGTAGTGACGTTAGCTGCGACGCGGCGGGCGACGGCGGCGGCGGACTCTTTTCTTTTACGTTGCCGCGTCAAACGGCGCCTAAATAAACGGTTCTTACGTATTACTTATTTTCGGAAGCGGTTAAAATATAACGTTTGTCAAGAAATTTAGCAATAGGAACGGTACGGATGATCAATAGTAATAGTAATTTAAATATATATACGCCAATTAACGAATTAGAGACTAACAATATAAAATGGAACGCATCGTTAAAGGAAAAAGAAAAGAAGTTTGACCTAAACCGATAACCATACATCTTTTCATACTTGCTCTAAAATATACAATACCGATAATAACTTTGAACCTTTACAATTATACCCTTATAGATATTAATAACTATACCGTTGTTAACAATCATGCCGTTACCAATTACTTAAATGAACTGAGGTTTTATTACAACTATTATTACGGTTAAAACCGCTAATTCAAACTTTAATTAGTTTCACACCTCAAATATCATTACTATTAAAACTATGAATTGAAACTTGAGCCCAACGGTTTCTATTAAACCATGAAAAACAAGCTATACAACTACAAATTATTAGTTCTTTATTATAAATATAAGCTATATTACAAATAAGAAACTATTATTACTAAATTATTTATATACTTTATATTACAAACAAAACTATTACTACTGGACTACGAATACGGACCGCATTGAAAAAATGAAAGATTGTCTATATAGATATTATTATATATCTCTATAGTTAGTAAACAGTTATGTTGTAAATTAAACCTTTACAAAGTGCAAAATGATATGCCACTTTATCAGGTACATTTATATAAAGTATATAATAGCGTGCCGCTGCTGAAAAGGTGGATAACCCAAGTGTATGGTAAAGTTACACTGCCTAGAAGGAAGATTGACATAGTATATGGTAAAGTATAACTGTCCGAGTGAAAGCCTATAAGCTTTTATCTAAGGCGTGTACTCCCTAGACGCCTTTTCTCCCTTCTATCTTACTATCTATCTTTAATATACACTACCAATATTGGCAATTACTCTTCTACTCTTTAAGTTCACGTGAATAGATAGAGATCTTACTGACACTATCCTTAATTAAGGTCGCAATATGTTTGTAATTTCAGAACTTCGACTCCTCAATCGTTCACTTTTCTCTTGCTACGAAACCAATGATTCCAACAAAAAGAATATTATCAATTTATATACTCACTATATCAACGTCTTTATTCATTTGCGAAATTAATAGGTATGGATTATAAATTAAGGATTTCATATATATATTTATTTCGAAATAGCATTGGTAAGTTAAGAACCAATAAGAACTTATTTCAACTAGTTTATATAGTAAGTTTGTTGGTAGGCCTTTATCGTTGCAACGTAGTCGATTCGAATTACTGTGGTCTAAGTAAGTGGTGCAGTATTAATGTTGGTTGATTGTGAGTTATAAGTTCCAAGTTTGGTAGACCGCTAGCCAGTTTGTACACTAATTTGTATGACCAAACGCTTTGGCCTTTGCTCCACTTTAAAGTGGACACCTACTGTACTGTGCTTATAGTCTAGTCAAATCCCACAAATTATAGTCAATTTGCAGTTAGTATAATCGACTAATCTAACAGTTTAGTTGACTTAACATTACTGCATTTGACTGCTATTTCAACACTGGCGGCTTTTTATTTTGTACCTGTACGCCAGCATAGCTTACCATCAATTGGTAGTATCTTTTGATATCTCTCCTCAATCTATAAGCTTATAACAAGCCATACCACTGTTAATTCCGATTAATCTATACTGAAATCGACCTCAATTACGGTTCTTTATAGCTCTTTTGCTCCACCCCTCCGAGGCTCCTATTCCTTAACTCACATATATGGGTATTTAGTTATAAATTTATACGTATTACGTATTTTACCACTTGCCTACCTTTTCTAGTAGTTTAAACTCCTGCTATTATCACCTTTACCATGGTTATTATTAATATTACTACCTTGGTAGTCTTTAAATTTACTAGGATAATCCTGTTTCTTCACGTCAAGTCCCATTCGATTTACGTAGCCTTAGATTTATATAATTATCCTATTACTGTTTAAAAATCTTTCCAGGGTGTTATTGGGTATTGTTTTGGTTATAGCGTCGGTGGAGTCATCTTTTCCGTTAATTCAACGGAATTAATTAATTTTCCGAGCTTCGTATGCCTCCCTTAAAGCTATTACATCTATTATTCAATGTTTTTAATTAGTCGTACCCAGATTTAATAGGAATTTATATAGGCTCCATAAGTCAATATATATCACCATAGGTATCGAAGGCAGTTTTAGCTATTTGGTGGTAATCCTTAATATGCCCTTAGTTAACATACTAATGTTAAAGCTTGCTATTATATTGTAAACTTTTAAAGCCAGTACCCTTTGTATAATACGCTTATACTAAACAGATGTCCAGTATACAAGGTTACCAGTGATTGTAAATTGCCTTTGAAACTTTTCCTTATTTATGAACATCATTAGAAAGTCAATTTAGGATATAAGATTAGTATTGTTAGTAAATGATCCGTTTTTCAAGAATTTTAATCTTGCTCTCGTTACATTCACTAAAAATATGTTAATTTCTCTTTCTAAGTAGTACAGTTATTACTCAATATTTTCATTTAGTCTATCAAAATCCCCGTCTCGTGGATCTTGTATTTATTTCGTAATGGAAAGGGCGTACGATACCTTTGGTTGGCATAATGTAGCAATTTATGCTGAACGAGCTCTTTTATTTAGGTATTTTTGTGATTTTATTCGTCTGCCTTCTCGATAATCGTCAGGCTTGTAGCTTGCGCTTTTTTACGTGGATTAATACAATTATCGTTTTCAACCTTAATACCATGGATACGGATTGACGATCTATTGAAGTTAAGTTATATGCTTTTAGCTAACGTTTTAATCGGCTTACACTTTTAGAAGCCTGACTTTTCGATAACACGTTGTTTAGTCTTCATAAATCTAACGTTTTCGAGGAAAAGAGTATTATTAATTTGTATACCTACTATACTAAAGTATTTTCCTTTAGAAATTAACAGGTACGAGTTAAACATTAAAATCTTTATTCTCTGCTTATTTTGACAGTGCGTTTAGTACATTAGTAAACCATAAATTCCTACTTCAACCAGTCTGTATAAAGGTTTGATACAGAGTATTACTATACTAACCGCAAACTTATCCCTTGATTCTTTCGGTAGTTCTGGAAATATAATCCGCTAAAGTTCGGGATTTGACTACGTATACGCTTATATTATATTCCGACCATTAAATGTCAACTGACTTTTCACGCTAGAAGTTAAATTTATAATGATAGCGACGATTAAAGGTTAGCTAATCTTTTATATTGTGGGTCATTAAGTAAAGATTTAATCCTTACCTTTATTCTAGTATTCTTAAGCGATTAGCTGTAATTTTTCGTATAGTTGGTCCATAGTTTTACCTTTCACTTCGAAATTATTTTCCACTCAAAGATAATTGAATTTTAGCCTTTTAATCATATTAATGGTACAAATTATATTACCTCCTATAAAATAAAGCCGTTAATTTCTACTTGATTGTTTTCTTTAATTGACTTGGCCGGTATATCAATAATTCCTTCGGTACGTAGCTCAAAGGCGAGTTTTCTGTTCAAGTTTTCGTTTTACGATATCTACACCATTATATATGCTATATGAAGCCTGTAATTCCGGTCGCCATACTCCTCTTTAATATATATCCTCCTCTTAGGAGGTTTTTCATACCGTCGATATTCTATTAGTTTGCTAACGATCGGCTCGTAAAAGCTGTATTAACTAATCTATTCGGCTCATAGGTTATCGATTTTATGATTTTCATCGGACTTAAAAGATCTTTCATACAGCTTGACCTGTGTAGTTCGAAAAGTAATAGGCCCGTTAGCAATTACTGCTACATTCAGGTTGGTAATATTTAGGATCTTATACGGCCTATTCTATTTACCTGGTTTTCGCTACGTAAAAACTTTATTCTAAAAGGGGAGGTATATCACGTTTATTGTTAATAGTCCGTTTCTGGTATTAAGGGCTTCGTTAATCTAAAGGCATACCGATTCATTTTTCAGTTCATTTAAGATTTTTCTATATGCTACGACAAGGTTTTTTGTGTAATTATCACACTAAATACCCGTGAGTAAATAGAGGGTGTCAGGGGGTCTATGTTAGCAGTAAGGTAGCAGAGGTAACAAAAGTGCAATATCAAGAAGATGTTTGTTCATACTGTAGAATGATCACTAGCCATTACAATATTTAGATGTGTGGACTGAATACTTAGATTGACAACTGATGAGCTATGAAGGAAATACTATCTAAGTGGTGCTGACCGTGTCCTTATATATTTTATCCTTCATATCGTCTTCAATACTGTCCTGGGTTGGATCATACTAGATCGCTATGATCCTTCGTTCTCTAGATCATCTTGGATCTCTATGATCCTTCATGATCCATCACGTGACTTTGCTTAGTCATCGTGGCTGACATAAGAGATGTTCCCCGCCTGATGTGTTACACTTTAGGCTTCTTAGTGGCGCAGTTGCATACTGGCTCGTTTCCTAACCCAACCGCTGTCTAGGTCATGACATTGTGTATTTGGCAATAGTAACAACTCAGTCGTTATACGTAGATAGGTCATAAATACCAGTAAAGTTGATATAAGGCCGTTAGGGCTCATAATATCATTAAAGCTTTTTACCGCTATTTAAAGCAGTGCCTTTTAACTTATAATTTTCGATTTTTATAGTAAGGATATTGTAGGTCTATCTTCATAGGGCGTAAGCCCTTTTAAACTTGAAAGTACCCTAATAAGCCTTAATAGGGACCTGTTCACACTAAATCCCCATCTATTTAGCATTAACTTAAAACTTCATTGTAACAAAGTTGGTAGTTACGTCGTTAATTAATACGTAATAGCTTTTCCGTTTCCTTCTTCATAATAGTTTTAAGGAACTTAGCATCCTGAAAAGCTGTAGCGGAGTGTATAAAATAAATTATTGGCTTGCCATTCAAGTAAAATACGTTTATAAAATACTTGAAGTTGAAGTTTTAACTTATAATGTAAACTTAAACCTTAGGGGGATTGGAAATGTCTTTATCAGTGGTAGTAAAGCCACTTTATAACCTTCAATGTCGGAAAGTCTACATTTTCGTAAACAGCTGCCCTTAAAACTTTATAAAGCCTATTAGTTACCGGGTAATTAAATCAACTGTATAATGAACGGAGTTCTGCCTCTGTTAGGTTTAACACCATTATCTTAAACCCTAAAATATGAAATCAAAGGTGCCTTTATTTAATGCTAAGTGGGAACCTCTTGCTACCTTTTACCCGGAATAATTTATCAGTTTGCATAGTAAATTTAAGACCAATATTTCTTATATATTCATAGTAAATAAGGAAAAAGAAAGCGGACTCCAAAATATGAAAAATAATAGGACAAATAACAATCTTAACTGTCGTCGATTCTAATAAAGATATATTTTTTCTAAGGCTAAAGCCAACCTTAACTTTATTATCATCCATATAGTCAAGTTCTATATCATATTAGTATTTCTTCATAACTTAACATATTATGAATAGCCTTCTATTGAGTATTGTATTGCTTCCATATCTAGTATAATACCTTAAAAGACATATTCGGCATAACGATCTTAAATAATGAAAAGATATATAGGGTCAAGGTCTTTATTTTTATATCGGCGGTAGGGGTCTTTATCTATCAGGCGGTATAAAAAAGCGTAGTCGATGAATCATTACGTGACTTTTATACCGGTACCAGTATCTTTATACCAGTCGATAACCCTGAGCTTATTTTTCTTCTTTTTAGCTTCATTTCACTTAAACTCTATATATATGATATGTAATCCCAGTAAAATGTAAATAGAAAGTATATATTATACATTACCTGTTTTAATTCGCATTCATGCGTAATGTAGAGTATTAACAAGTAATCTTATTTTACATAAATCTAACATCGTTTCATATTTATAGTAAACTTACTGAGCTAATTTGAAGACTTCAAAGAAAAGGAATAACTTCTTTTATAGGTAGGTTAATTACATCTCTAGGTCCGAGCTTTCCATTAATCGTATTAGTCGGGCCTTTCGTATTTGCGGTTTATGTAGTATATATAGAAGGAGTCTTTTTCATCATTATTAAATTATGGGGCCCAAGGTCATATATCAATCGATCTGGAAAATAGATTTATTACGGTCGTTAACGAGGAACGTAACTGGTTAAAAAACACTTCGAAGGTGGTATTAGGGTATTAGAGGATGTTTTTGAACTCCTTATGACCCGTAACGGCTTGCCAAACCTGATGACGTAATATATCTGCGCTAGATTTTACGTTCTCTATTATTTATTAGTAAAATATCAATCTATTAAGCATTTAATTCAAAGGATTTATTTTAAATTTCGTCTTTTTTATGATAATTCAATATATAAAACAACCTAATAATATTTCCATCTGTATAGTATTAGGTAAGATTAACATCGTATTTAACATATGTCTTTAAGCCATTGTATATTTCGCGAAAGGAAAAGCAATTTGTTAGGTACCGCAGGTAGTAATCTTCGATCTAGCTGGTAAGAATACAGTGAAATAACGAGTAGAACCCTGTTAATTTAACCCTTATCAAGCGGAAAATGTCGAGAAATAGGCGTAACTTAACATCGAGGAGGTATATAGCTTACCATTATACTTCTTATTTTCTTCTCAAATCTTAACAAACGTGATAATTTCCGCGTAATTTGTATCCACTATAGGAATGTTTCGAGGGGAAAGGGTGATATACTGGTCATAGGAACCCTTTAAATCCCTTGACTGGTACTAGGGTTGATACTAGTGGGTAAGATAGTTACCTTTAACCTAGTTTATAGGGAAAATCCAGTAATTGTACCTATAATAGGCTCGCGTATAAATCTATTTCTTTTTTAATTTAGCTGCCGAAACTAGACGTGCTAAGGAGTCTAGGGGAAAGGTACTTGATGGTTTTCGCCGTGTGTAACTTGGTAATAATACTATTAGTATTGAAGGGTATGTCGAGGTTAGTATTTAATTAACTAGTAAATTTTAGGGCTTGCAGCGTATAGGTTAATTGATTCTTTATGGTCAATTGTATTGGCGCATCAAGAACCTTGTACGATAGAGTTTAAAATCTTATCTGAACTTAGGCAGGTTTTTACGAACGTTTATAAGGTCGTTAAAGGATACTACCATCATTAATCTCTTTTCCCTTTCCCTTATCTTCAAAGATCTATTAAGGATCTTCATTGGTAACGTATTCGTAAAGTAAGTTTGCTAAATTTCCCGCTTTCCCTTTTTTCACAGGTTGGTATATTACTTATTCATTTAGTTCAATTTTTACATTCGTTTTAACTTGACAACTGCTACCCTGCATATAGCTGAAGTCTATTCGTTAAACCACTTGGTAAAATCTTCGAAAGAGCCAGGTCTTAGTTTGTATTCTTTAAGTTTTTAATCGAAAATAAAGCAGCCGATATAATTAATTAAATGCTTCAGGGTAAAGTATTTAGTAATATCGGTAAACTAAAGGTATTTGTCGTAATAATTTTCCAAAACGGTGCTGAGGGTTATATTTGCTCCATTCTAAACAGGATTAGTAACAAAATCGATTCCAATATATTCTAAAATCATCGTGACAAACATTGAAAAATGTAAAGAAAAAAGAGTAATATCAAGTGATAAGTTATGAGTTGACTATTAAAATTGGCGTAAGTTAAAAGTCATAAGACTTACTCGTTTTTATGATTGGGAATTTACAATAATAATATCCATAGTAGTAGTAGCCTCAGTAATACTAACTTATCTGTTTACCAACTTACCAGCTTAGTAATATTTAAGACGTTTTAATGGTTAATCTCAAGGCCTTAAAAAGGATAAATAAAGATTTCTTATTATTTACAAGAACGATACCGTCGCTTACTTATAGGCTACCACAAACAACTACACAGCCTATAAGTTTTTCCTTCTTACTGCCGCGAATAACTACACAACGTATAAGAGACCTTAGAAAAAACCTTTCTTTTACTTTACCTAAACAAAGCGTAAAAACCAGAAAACAGCTTTTTGTTTTTACTTAATCAATCTGTGCTTAACCTAATAAGCACTAATCAATATTAGTAGGCCTTTATTGTTACAATATAATCTATTCGAATTACTTTGGTCGAAGTAACTAGTGCAGCATTGATGTTGGTTGATTGTGAGTTGTAAGTTCCAAGTTTGGCAGACCGCTAGCTGGTCTTCACACTAATTTATATAGCCAAACGCTTTGGCCTGTGCTCCAGTTTGAAGTGGGCACCTACTGCACTGCACTTGCAGTCTAGTCAAATTCCACAAACTACAGTCAATTTGCAGTTAGTATAATCAACTAAACTGACAATTTAGTTAACTTAACTTTACTTCATTTGACTGCTATTCCAACAAAGTTAATGTTGGAACAGTAGCAATTGCAATTCAGTTGGTTAAATTTACAGTCAATTAAGTTGACTGTACTGATTGCAAGTTGAGTGTATTGTTTTGTTGGTCAATTCTAAACTTAAGTACAGTATGCACCCACTTTACACGAGGGCATGAGCCAAGCAATTGACCATACGAATTAGTGTGTAGACCGGCTAACGGTCTGCTAAACTTATAACAATACATCTATCATTTGACTATGTAATACTACTATTACTTCGAACGATTTTAATCGATAATATTGCAGTATCTAAAAGCTTATAAAGTAAGGCCTATTGATAGTTAATCTATTATATAACTGTTTTTAATAAATGTTTATAATAGAGTTTTGAAGGTAACTTTCGTAAAATGATTTTATTTATAAATTAGTTGTTGATTTCGTATATGTTTTGATTCTTACAGCTATAAAGCGTAAATTTCCTATCAGAACTTGTTCCCCAACCTTTTACTTCTACGTCCACTAAACGTTCGCTGATATTTTTAATCGTTGAAGTCTACGTAATAATACAAAATTTACCTTCATCACCGTATTTTCAAACGATTAGGTGTACCTTTTAGTAGAGTTTCATCGTCGTTTTTTACTTAACCTTGTCAACAATCATCTATTTCAAAATAATAAAGTTAGGGCTTGTAAAAGTTAAAGTTTTTTTTCAACAAAAATTGTATAAATTTTTATGTGAAGAGTCTGTTAATTTAGATGTTATTGTTTCCTTAAAAGGTTTTCCTGAAATTTTCATGATTTTCTATTTACGGAATCTAACAACTAAATATTTATTATCTTCTTTCCCAAGTTATTAAAGCAATTTTATAAGTATGTTCTGGCAATCATTCCTTATCTTTATCCTTGGTATTCCTATTCTTTAATAGTTGACCGAGTCGCTATCTCTTTATAAACTTTTTAATTATAGAAGGAAGAGGATTACATAAACTTATTCGTTTATTTTCACGATTCTCATCGTAATTATCCTTAATATAAGGTTTAATTAGCTTAAGCGGAATATTTTAGGACAGTTTTCGACTTCAATGAATACTTTTAGGTTGGTAATATGTGGAATTTTAAATAAATCACCTCATTTCTTTAGTTTTCATTACACAAGATTTTTGTTTTACAATGGCAAAATTGGTAAGTTAATTGTTGTAAAATTGTCATTGAATGTAAATAAACTTTCTTTGCATGGGTGCATAGACTACCTAGTCAAGGAAAGTGTGGAGCCTATAATGTAAATCATAACAACATCCACCTTTATGAAAAAATTTCAAGGCCAACCACTTTTAATACTATTACTTCATATGCCCCCCATTCCACCACAATATCTTTAATTGGATTTATCACTACTTTAATTTCTTCCGACGACCTCTTTTTGACCATGAAAATCTTTTTTGGCCCAGCGCACGACCCGCGCAATGGTACATCCAAAAAACGGCTCTTATAAATAACGATTCCATCCCTCATTACTTGTGTTAATGTGACCTTTACGTTTGAAGGTTTTTCTGAAGACCTTTATTATAAACTCTTATTTACGATGGCTTTTTCATGGCCGTTACCACCTTTACTGTCGTTCCACCCACTTAGCGGAATTCTCAACAATATTACGGATAGATTTTTTACAGCTAAATACATCACGTACCGGCGCTCCCCCCGTTTAGCGGGGCCCTCGATATCACTTTGGATAGCCCTGAATATCTACAAAATACTCTTTCCGCATAGAACCCGTTCAATGGTATATCTTGTTTTACCTTCTATACTCCCTGCCTTCGTATCTCGTAGAAAAAAGGTAACTCGCCGCATGAATTGTCGAAGTATATCTTCTCTACTGATATGAGCTTTTGTCCAGAGTATATGTATTTTAAAGGTTCCTTTACCCTGTTCAGGATTATTATCAGATCTGTAATATGAGTAGACTTCGAAAGGGGACTAATATATCCGAATATCCTAGCCCGACTAGGGTTACAGTTCTTATATCTATATAATAATACCGGTCTCTAAACTATAAGGTATTTTAAAACCTTATTTAAAAGGCTGATCTAGGATTTGGTTTCTAGTAAAAAGGTTTATTTAATAATTTTGTTTTATAGGTTAATTTTGTGTATAAATCATAACGATTATGATGACTTATTTTTTAGACGTATATTAGGTTCAAATTCTCATTGCAAAACCAAGTAATATGTCGTCTTTTTTATATAGTTCATGGATAAACTTATATAAATACGACTTACATTTGTAATACGGTTAAGTTTATTATATAAAGTAAAAACCCATATGGTTGATATAAGCCCTTATCCATTGATAGTTTTGGCCTATTGATGTGCCTTTAAACCTTGAAACGTCTTCAATTCGAATCAGTCGAAGTAATAGTAGTATTGTGTGATCACGTAATAGATGTATTATCATATGTTTGACCGACCGCTAGTCGGTTAGCACACTAATTTTTACAGTCAATTGCTTAGCTTATGCTCTAATCTAAAGTGGGCTTATATTGTACTTGACTTACAGTTAGCCTACAAATAATACAGTTGACTTAAAATCGATACAATCAAATTACTAACAGTATAGTAACCTTAATTATACTGAAACTGATTTCTATTTCAATACTGTCGGCTTTTTAGTTTTTGTTTATATATTAGTGTAGCTGACCACTTATTTGTAGTAATCATTAATTATCCTCTTGTTCCATTGACTAAACCCTTATCAATTTCAGTTTATTTTACCCTTTAACTAACTTTATTTTGGTACGCGTGTAGGGAGTCAACGTAACGTTAAAACAGTATAGTATTCTGACGATAGAAAAGAAATAAACTAAAACTAGAGTTAAGTTCAGTGAAGCTGAGTATGTAGTAGCTATATGAAAAGGCAGGTGCCAGTGCTTTCCGCTTTTTCTATGTATATACCCCCCAATTAATGCACAACAAGTCCTCGAAACCAAAAAAAAATGTAATATCCTTATCAAATAACATACATTATAGACGAACGAGAGCTGTGAGTTGTGAAGGATGAGAAGTGAGACGCGAGACACGATAAGCGAAACGCGAAAAGCGAGATACGAGATATGAGACGCAAGATGTGAGAAGTGAAACGCGAGACGCGAGACGCTAAACGCGAAAAGAAAATCCTCCCACTTCTGAAGACCTTTTTCGTATACCTTAATTAATTACTAATAATATTCCAAATCTCACACGGCTTTCCATTTATTATCCTTTAAAATATATCCCTTTTAACAAACCAAATATTAAATTTAATTTTTCCTATAGAGACGACGATTTAAACGCTTATTTATGATTTTTGCGATTTCTTCTTCTTCTTTTATAGCCTCTTTGTAACATTCTAGTATAAGGGGCGAAAGCACACGATTAAAAGGATTATTTTCCGGTTTATCGCATAAGATTATGCATTAAACGCTAATTGTAAGGTAAACTCGTAAACTGGTAGGAAAATCGAGTATATACGTAAGCTTTCCTACTTGATTTACTATAGTAAACTAGCCTAGACGTAAGGGTAACAGTTTCCCTTACCGATATAAGGGTTTATAAGCTTTCCCACTACGTAACCATACGAAATTTTCTACTTTAAATTCCATTCAACAGTAATATTCATTATAACGCCTCTCTACTTCTTAAATAACAACGTTCATGATAAGTTAAACATCACATCGAAGATGATTTTTTATAAAGCGAATTTTTACCTATTATCGAGGTAATGAAGAACTAAGGAAATTTACTAAAGCTCGCAACTTAAAACCGACAAAGTACTTGTAGGGACTGTTCTTAAAACTCCGAAAATATATGTTCTTAATATTCAATTATAATATAGGAATGTTGTTAATCTACTCTTATTTTAAATGCTTAGGTATATGATACAGTAATACGAGTTCGGTGATTTGACTTTTTTCTTTAGGCTTACCCATTTACCTCAAGATAATAGGCTGTTATTATGAAAAACTTAATACTAAATCTGTTGGTAGAGCTTTAGACGTTGCAACGTTGTCGATTCGATGGGTCGAAGTAACAGTATTATTTTATTAGTTGGATGGTAGATATATTATTTCAGGTTTGGCAGACTGCTAGCCCGTCTACGCAGTAGTTTGTTTGACCAATTTCTTGGCCCGTTCCCTAATATAAAGTGGGCGCATACTGTACTTAACTTGCAGCCAATACAGTAGGCCCGCATGAAATAATAAACTATACTTATAGTTAGTATAATTAACTTTATTGTAAGTAAAAGTGATCTACTACGCTATAAATACTACTATTTCAACATTAACGGATTTTTAGTTTATGTATACGCGCTAATGTGGTAAACCAATCTTTTCCGGTAAACGTTAAACTACGACCTCGTTAACTGCAAGACCCCTGTCAATTTCAATTAATCTCTGTATTGAAACACTGACATTTACATGCAAATTGACCCCAATTGACGTCAATTTCTCTACGGCTCCGAGGTTCGCCTTTATTGACTTTTACAAAAAGTTCTTTCGCCATAAACTAATACAGTCCTTTATTTTAATTGTGCTAATTGAATAATTCAATAACGTCAATTCCCTAGCAGTCTTACAATTTACCAGCATATTTTTAACCTCCGTTACGTAATCTGGGATTTCTAGGCGGCTTATTAACGTTATCTTTAATATGTATATTTAGCCTATTGCTACTTATAAACCTTTTAAAGGCCTTATTCGGCGACGCTTTTGTTATAATATTAGTGAAATTATCTTTACCGTTAATCTATCAGAACTACTTAATCCCCCTTACTTCATCAATTTTTTAAAGTGTCATTACGTCGATTATCATGTGTTTTTCACTAATAGTTCCGAGTTTCGAAAGGCATGTAAATAGGTTCCTCGAATCGGTACAAATTACTACCGGGATGAAAGAAATATTTAATTGCCTATTAATAATATGAAGGTTTTTCCACAGTACTATACCTATATTAAAGAATGTTATTATATCGTAAACTTTAAAAGCTAATACGTTTCGTATAATTCATTTACAGTTGATAGAGATTTAGTAAATTATGCTATCGATGACACTAAATTGGTCTTCCTGCTTATCATTATTAACGAATTTATCAGAAAGACGATCTGTAAAAATAGGTCGGTATCATTTACGAAAAACCTGTTCGTGAAAATCATTAACTTAGCCCTTATCAAATCGATTAAAACCATATTAATTCCTCGGTCCAAATTCTGCATCTACTATTTAATCTTTTTATTAAGCCGGTTAAAGTCGTCAACTATTAAATCCTATACCTACACCGCTATAAAAAGGTCGTTAAAAGCTTTCGATTGAGACAGGGTAGCAATATAGCTGCCACGGGCACACTATTTTAGGTACTGCTAGGCCTTAATTATATTAATCTTATAGATTATGACCAAATCAGTGCTCTAACCATTTTAGCAAAAAATAAGGCTAATATCAACAATAAATATATAGATTAACGATCTGTTAAAGTTAAATTAATTTCGCTTCGCTAATATCGTTACCGTCTTGTAATTTCAAAACTTAAAGTCTTTAATTGCCAGCTATTCCGATACTATGAAGCTAGCTATTCCAATAAAAAGGTTATTGTTAGTTTACATACCTACTAAGTTAAAGTTGCTTTACTACGTTACTAACAAAAACGGGTTATATATTAAAGATTTTATACCTAACTGTAATTTCAAGTGCACTTAATAGGTTAAAGTCTAATAAACGCCTATTTTAGCCAATCCATACAAAGGCTTTACATATCTTATTACCGTTCCTAAATAGTAGATAGGCCGTAATTCCTGTGGCAATTACAGCAATACGATCCGTTATAGATCGGTTACTAATAATATATAGGCTTATGTTATATCTGGGCTATTAAACGTAAACTTGCCTTTAATTTTAGCTGATAAACTTATTGACAAAACGACTACTAAAAGTTAGCTAATCTTTTAAATCGTTAAAGATTACGTAAAAATACAATATTTTCCTTCATAACCGTATCCTTAAGCAATTAGACATAACTTTTCGTACGTCCGCTCCATAATTTTACCTTTGACTTATGAAATAATCTTCGACTTAAAGATTGTAACTTTTAGGTCTTAAAGGTTAAAATTGGTCTTCGATATAAATCATATAACTCTTCACATTCATAAACCTTTAATTTCTACCCCATCGTTTCTTCAAAAAGTTGACCGAAAATCTCAATAATACCTTTTATTCGAAGCTTTAATATCAAATTTTCGTTATCTTTTTCTTCAACTTACCTAAATAATATTATAATTACGACCCGGTATATATTTCTTCTTGTTAACGTTCCTTTTCCCAGGAGGTTGTTTACATCGGCGACGTTTTATTAGCTCATCAAAAACAGGTAAATAATATTTGTATTAGCTTGGTCTCTTGGTGTAAGGATCTTTATCGTTAGTAACGTTAATGTAAATCTTAACCTGAGTTGTATAAAAAGACATAAGACCGTTAGTAATTTTGATAACTACGTTAAAGTCATCGATAATTAAGGTTTTGTATAGGCTCTCTTATTTGCCCGGCTGTCACCACACGGGGACTTTACTTTACAACGGCAAAGAAAGTACGTCTATTATTAAAAAGCTGTTCCTGATGTTAAAGGCATCGTTAACCTAACGGTGTACCAATTCCTTCTACAGTTCCCTTAATATTTTTCTGTAGGCCGCTGCCCGCTTTTGGGTACGTACTAATAGCGGAAATTTATTTGTTAAACATTGGTACATTCTAAAAACCAATAGCGTTAGCACTAGACTACCAGGGCCCACAATGTTATATAGGACCTATACCTCCATTTCAAGGCGTATCTTTGGATCTGTAAAGCTTTTAATCTCTAGCATAAAGATATTATAAGCTCAGAGAAATAATCGTTGAAGTAAAAAAAGGATGGTAAGGGACTTGGGGATATAAAACGTAATCGATTTCATAACAATTTAAATTACTATTATCTTTAATAACGATAGTTATTCGCTTAATCCGAAGTTAATTTCAACGTGACCAGTATCTTAGCGATTAATCCTAGTAGCTGTGGTTCTTTCCTTCCGCGATACTATATATTGTAAATAACCTCCTATTAAGTACTTTACTACCTCCATATCTAGCATAATACCTTAAAACGCATAATCCACGTAACTATCGTAAAGGTTAAGTGTATTTAAAGGGTTAAAAGCTTAGATAAAGCAAAGGTAAAAGTATTTACCATCCAAGCGGTACAGGAAAACGTTGTCGCCTAGTTACTAGGCCGCGTTAAAAATAGTATTTTATATTATTCAATCTGTTTTTGGGAATTATCGCCGTCAATTAACTTATGGCTCTCGAAGTATACGATTTAATCCAGGTAGTCTTATTTAAAAGTAGTAGGGTATTGGATGTAATACATTACCTTTTTATTATTTCGTTCGGCAGGGGGGTATCGAGTTAACTAATAGCCAAACTTTCCACAAATCTAACATCTTTTACGAATATTACTACAATAATGTTTATGGTTAACATGTCTGATTAAATCTTAGATCCCTGAATGTAAACGTAACTACTTCCTCTAATTTGTAATCGATAGGCCAAACTTTAAACATTAAAGGTACCCGTAGCTGTACTTATGATCGACGTAATTAATTACCGTAATTTTTATTTATTTACGTTATAGAAGTTACTGGTTCAGTAGTATTTATCAAACGAGTTTAGTATACGCACTATTATGGTTACGAGCGAAAAACGTAACTAGTTAAAAAAATAATCGTAAGTGGTATCTAGGCGTTATAAGGTATATTCGAACTCGCTAACGCCGGTAACGGCTTCCTATACCTGCTTACGAAGTATGACTTCGCTAATGTAGGCTTTCTTCATTACTTACTGATATAATAACAACTTATCAAGCACTTGGTTAAATACATCCATTAGTATTTCCTCCTCTTTCTTTTTCACCATTATTATAGTCCACCGTATATTAGACAATTCTATATAATATTAGGTTAGGTGAACGTCATATTTGAAATAGTTTTTTACACTATTGTAAACTTCGCGAAAATTAGTTACTCGGGTTAGAAAGCTTAGGTAATAGTCCCTGGCGTACCTTATAAGGATTTAGGGGAATAATAAGTAAAAACTAAAAGGGGGAATCTTTATCCACGTAAAAATGTTTAAAAGGGGTATTATTTTCATACCTAGAAAATTATAAGTTTTTCCGTTATACTTTTCTCCATCGGTTTTAATTTTAGCTAAGTCCCTAAAAAGTTTTTAATTAATATTAACCATTATAACAGGTTTTCGGTGCAGGTCGCGATAATTATTCTAGTATTTATTAGTGTTTTATAGCAATTTAAGATTTCAAGCTTCCGAAACACAGTATTAATAGTAATTACCAATCGCCTAGCCCGAGGAGTAAAGTCCTATAATAGAACCTATTGTAAGCTTACGCGTATGGACAAATCTGCTGTAAGGAGGGTTTTAAAAGACTTGGCGATTAAAAAGTAAAAGGGTAATAAAAGCTTATAGGTTTTAAGAAACTTACCGATTTTACTTAATTGATTGGTGTAAAGCGCTAACGTTAATATCTCTAGCCGTGTTAACGCTATTAATTCACGTATTTTACCATCGCTAAAGGCATACTCCGCGCTTCTTCGTAAAAGTGATGATCTACCGAATAAGTTAACTGGTTTTTTATCATAAATGCGTAAAAAGGCTTAACTTAGCTAAAGTTAAAGGAAATACCCCTTAAAACGTATGTAAATGCGTTAAAGGTCTTTAATATACTTTCTTTTAAGACGTAAATCTTAAAGGTATTTGTTGAGTTGAGTTAAGTCGAAGAGTTTTCATAGTAAATTTATAATACCTTATATCGATACATCAATTCCTTACCAATTAAGTTTTAATTCAAACCTTAAACTCAGCCTTTTACAATTAATATCTATGTATTAATGGTTTATATACTAAACTAATCGCGAAAGTTACAAAAAGTGTGGTTAAGGTTATTACTACCGTTATATTTGATAATATAATAGCCGACGAAGTTAGTAAGGTGTTTTTCGGTCAAGCTTTCGTCGACATCCTATCCCTAAAAGTTTTTATCGAATAACTTCGTAAAGAGGGATTCTAAGAGATTAATCTCTTTTTAAATCTCCTAAATAAATTTTATCCTAAGGTCTATGGTGGTGTAGGGCTTTATGGGCGAGGGATTGGATGATATTGAGGAGTAAAGGCTTCGTGTTTGAACGTAAGGTCGCGTGGAAATTTAACGACTGAACGTTAGGTCGCGTGGCGTAACTTCTTTAACGCGATTTCGAGAATCTCTATATTTTCGCTTAAAGCAACGAACTTAACGATTAATTTAACGTAAAGGAAATAAAAAGGAGTTAAATAGAAGTAAAGGCTAAATTTGAAGAATAAGGTTGAAGGTCGTTTATTTATGGTAACAGGCGAATGTTGTTTACTATTTTGACCGTAGGACTTAGTTGTTTTTATTTATAGTTTTAATACCCGTAATAATATTAAATTAGCCGTTTGCCAACTTACCAAACTTTAAAGATTCTAACAGTTATTCTTAACGTTTTTATAAAAGATCCGTAAATATTTCTTAGTATTTTTAATAGAAATACCGTCGCTAGCTCTAATCTGCAATAAAGACCGGCGTAATCCAAAGGTTTTTTATACATACTGCTGTAAAAACTGATACAGTAGTAAAAGCCTTTCGCAAGAATCTTTCCTCTACCCTAACGATAATGTAAAGCGTAATAACCAATAAGTAGCCTCTTCTTTTACTTGGCTAATCTGTGCTTAAATTAATAAGCACTGATAAGTATTAGTAGGGCTTTAGACATTGTAGCGTTGTCGATTCGATTGGTCAAAGTAATAGTAGTATTGCATTGATTAGATAGTAGATGTATTGTTCTAGGTTTGGCAAACTGCTAGCCGGTCTGCGAAGTAATTTGTATGGACAATTGCTTGGACCGTTCTCTACCATCAAGTGGGCGCATACTGTAATTGACTTGCAGCTAATACAATAGACCCGCACAAAACAATACACTATACTTGCAGTCAGTATAGTTAACTTTATAGTAAGTAAAGTTGACCTACTACACTGCAAATACTACTATTCCAATAGAATTCTTTTTATAAAACTTACTGAAATGCAAAAAGAAACATCATATTTCGATTCAAAATAATTTCTCTCGGGAAAACCTAATTGAATTATAACAAAAAGCGGTATAAAATTCTTATTTAACAACTTACTGTGTAAATTGTATATTTAAGTAATAAAAGAGTACGCTTTAAAGTTTTCTAGGTAACTGGTATAGTAATGTTGAAACTTTTATAACCTATTAATACTTATGGAGTACCGGTCGATAACATTAATGATAAAATCGTAATAAAATCGACGTAAATATTGTACATAGAATATTTTGGCGTTTGGATTAGTTAAAACCGCCTAATAAGTTTCTAATTTTCGTGACGCGTTTAACCGTAACGAAAGTAATGCATATAATATTATTTTACCAGTTTTCGTTTATAGTTTAGGTCTAGGCTATTTAGTAAAAATATTATACATTTTAGACTAACGTAATAAATATCGTTATAAGTATTATAAAAAAAGTTTTCAACGAGTTTAGTAGGAATAACGAATCTTTTACGGCTATTTGCATCTCGATCATAAAGGAAACTATTTACCAAATGAAAAGAATGAATATCCTAAGTACTATTGACAATTACCTTCTTATCTGGTTTTTTACGAGTAAAATTTATAATAATACTTTGCCAAATTACTTTTTCTTTATGTACAAAATGAAACCTGAGGCGAATATCTTTAATCAGAATACCTTTTGCGATATTTAACGTAAAATTAATATTGTTAAACATCAAATGAATATTATCGAAGATTTGATCAAGTATATGTACCTTTTTTAATAAACGAATCTTTTCGTTAGTTAGCGGAAAAAATCGTGATAAGGTATTTGAAACCAAATTAAATCGTTTAGGAAGATGGACGACGTCTAGATTATATACGTCCAGGGAAATGCAAGCATTAATAACTCTTTCATTTACCTAGTAAGTAAAGGTTGTATTTCACGGAGTTTTGTTAATAATACCTATTATAAACTTATACTTCGTAAAGACGATAATTAGGTAATAGTTCCTAATTAAAATTATTGTAAGGCGTTTATACGCCCAAACAGGACATGTTAACTTATATTTCGAAGATCTGTAATTTAACTTTGCCTTGGTAAGGCATTTGTTAAGGAATATAATGGGTTAAATAACGCTAACAGGAATCAATTCCTTATGTTTTTACATAAAATTTAGCTCGAGTTGGAAATACATTATATTAAAGCCTTTGTTCAATCGTTTATTCACTTGTAAAAACAATGGACAAAACTGGTTTATGTAATACAAACGTAATTTGTTATATAAGTACTTTTGTAACGCGGCAAAAAAAAAAATCCTCGATGGTAAGCCAAATTTTGGTAATTTGAGCCTAATATATACGTTTCCCACGATTATTGTTTTCTACTCTCCCAATTTTACGGATAACGGTCCAAAAGTAAGTCTTCAGCTTTTATAACATCTTAGATAATAAGGGAAAATATTGGATTATCTGGCGTGAAAAGTTAATAATTTTGAAGTATATTTTCAAAGTTTCAAATGTAGTTGGAAGCAAAATATTTCGAAAGATATCGGTACTTTTAACGGTTATTAATAAAATAAAACCATCCGTACAAAATTCAACTCATTTAATAGATTTAAGTCTCGTATGAGATTTATTTTGTAAATGAAGAGATTGCAAACTTAACGAATAAGAAGAAAATTTATTTTAAGTGTTTTGAATAATCCCCGAAATTGTTAAAAAAAAGTCAAAAATGTTATTAATACAGGCTTAACAAAATAATTTGTGTAAATTGAAAATACGATCCATAAATTTCCATACGAATACTAATTAATTTCGACAACTTATTAATATGACTTTACAAATTTACATTTTCGATAGCTTACAGATGTCAATTTATTTCGGTAATTTGGTGTACGAGCAATTCAAAAATTAAGTTCGTTATATTAACTACCGAAATGTAAAAAACTCTTCCCAAGAAATCGATAACATCGGATTAAAAAGGTAATGGATAGTTATTGAAAATAGCGTATTTATTAAGAGGGCTAAAGTTAACTACTACGAGACTTTTCTTAATATTATAAAGTTTCTTCCAAATTACGAAAAATGGTAAGGCAAATAGTAAAATATTGTTTACAAATTCTATATGACTTTGACAGTACAAATTATCAAACTATTAATTTAGTTAAACTTCGTCTCGTCGAGAAATTGGGTAACAATAACGATTAAGGTTTGTATTTTATCAAACTATTATGAAGAAAACCTTTATTATTAAATCGAAGGATATCTTAATAAGACTAAAGTTATACCAAAACTTGGGAAATTTATTTCGAAGTTTTACAAATTTAAAAGCTTTAAAAGCTTTTGTTACGTTAATGTAAGTTTCGTATTAAGCTTTTAACATTAGTATATAATCTGGGGTTTTAATATCGGAAAAAGCCAGGAAGTCCTTATAACGAAGCTTATTCTATTCATTAACGAGATTTAGTTTTCTTTATATTTTTCATGGATTTTCGTCAAATGTCCGTAAATTCTCCCTAAATGTCTGTGAATCTTCGCACCGGGTCCTAAATAATCCCAGCGACTGCGTTTAGAAATAGTGTGTCGAATTATAGGTTAACTAAAATTTCCGAAAAAGGACGAAATTACATTCTCTTTGCTATTTCGGCGGTATAAAAGTCTGATAAAAATTAGGCTTTCATAAGTGGGGTTTTGATTCTAAGTCTCTTGTGGAGACGAAAGCCACTGAAAAATTCTTAATAGTCTTACGAGTAAGGTAAGCAATTTTAAAAGCTATATTTCTGATTTCTGTTCAATACGATCATATTTACATGACAGCATTCAAAGTAGTATAAAAATAGGCCGTATTTTAACACTTTGTAATAATTTTGAAACGTATATTCTTAGAAATATCAATAGCCGTGGCAGTAAAATTCTTAAGCTAAATAATATAAGGCGTAGATAAATCAATGATTACTTTTAACTCGCAAAGACATTTCGCGGTAAATATAAATCGACGACTTTTAGGGAACTTAGTATATTTAATTGGAAGATATACCGTTTACCTAGGTAAAAATATTACAGCTATATTTTTAATAAAAACTTTACGTACGACTGGATTCGTAGCTACCTTATGGATTAAAAAGAGTACTTCAAAGTCATTGTTTTTTAAGCGTATAACATTCTTTAACATAAGAATATCCGCTTAACTAGATATTAACCAGTTATTAGGAAAGAGATCGTTGATATCTAGGCAATTTCACACCTAAACTTTAGCCGTATTTCTTTTTAAAAAGCTAGTCGTTTTATGAAATTTATAACTAAAAGCTATAAAGTTTAGCGAACCTTGGTGGTAAATCGTACGAAAGGTTCCATAAAGTTTAATATTATTTGGCATTTAACCTATAAAGCGTCCGCTTCGATATAGTTATGAAAGTACTTTTTTAGTTAAAATTTTGCGACGAGATCTTTACCTATACGTATATCGAAACACAGTGTATTGTTTAGTTTAGAAAACGTGTCGTGTACGGTAACTTACAAAAAGAGACAACTACCTATAACGAGGGCGACTTCTTCATTAACTAACTTTGTTACAACAACTTTTATATTTTCTGTATATAACGCGACGTCCTTAATAGTTGTTGTGTATTTTATATAACGTATTTTTCTCATTATAACTCGCGAAAACATGGCCCTCATTTTTAAGTAAAACTTGAAATACTTAAAAAAAACGTTAAGAAATTCATAAACTTACTTATAATAGACGTATATCCAATGATTTAGTTACTTTTTACTAACAAGGCCGAAGTCTGATACTTCGTTTATAAAATCTACCTTATTCGTTTAAAAAAGCGACAAAAAGTGTTTAAACTTGTTATAAATTTGGTTGAAATAATTAACATCTTTTAATTCCGATCAAACATTATTAACTCGTTTACGGCAGCGACTGAGTTCGCGGTAACCATCGCCATCGCGATAGTAACCGGTACGGTCTCTACAGCGATTATCGTCTCGACGCTTTTTACGAGGCTTATCCTTAGCTTAGAGAGTCTCATATTCATAATCGCGAGGTATGCGATTGTACTCGCGAATATGGTAACCAATTTTTCCGGATTCGTTATTATACCTGTTTTTATCTTTCTACAAATTGGCATTTTCGTATTATGATTTTTTTAAATACCGCAAATTATGATTTTCGAAGCTATCCTCGACAGTAAGCTGAAAAAGTATTTACAATTAACAACCGCTAATAAAATAGTCTTATTCTTTTCAATTTAATATATAAACTCATTAGGATTTTACCTACTGTTAAAAGGAAAAAAGTTTTATTAAATGTTTAGGTTTAACGAAAACCAAATATTAATTATAACTCCATATGTTGATAGAGCTTTAGACGTTGCAACGTTGTCGATTCGATTGGTCGAAGTAATATTAGTATTGCGATATCAGATGGTGGATGTATTACTTTAGGTTTGGCAAACCACTGGCCAGTTTGCACAGTAATTTGTAGGACCAACTGCTTAGCCCATGCCCTAAACTAAATTGGGTACTCTATAACCAACTTACATGCAGTCATTATAGTTAACTTTACTATAAGTAAAGTTACCTGACTGTACTGTAATTGACCTGCTAAAAATAGCAGTCGATATTATTCCAATACTGACGGCTTTTTATTTTGAACCTGCATATACCAATGTAGTTGACTAATCTTTTCCGGTTGCAATTGAATTACTTCCTTGTTACCCGGCAAAACCCCTATTAATTCTAATGTATTCCGTACCCAAATTAACTCTAATTACCTCCTTTTATCCCACGGCTCCGTATTCTAACTTTATTCACTCCTATAAATAAGTCTTTCGCCACAAACTAATATAGGCCTCCAAATTAACCGTACCAATTGATATAGTTAGTTTTAATTCCCCTATTAGTCTTTAAATTTACTAGAGTACCCCTGCTTTCCTTCCTGCTTGCTATTACATGATTTGGCCTTGCCAAGTAGCGTTTCCATATAGTATTTTAATTACTCAATGCCTTTAAAGTATAAATCTTAACCTTGATAGGTTTTCTCGGGCCTTCCGGCTTTGCTGGACTTACTAGGCTTGCTGGCCCTATTAGGCTTGCTAGGTTGGACGGCTCTATTGGGCTTTCCAAGCCTGCCGGCCCTGCTAGGCTTGCCAGGCCTATGGCGCCTATTACTTCTATGCTTTAACCTTTTAAACTTGCTGGTATTACCGTGCCTGTAGCGCCTGTAGCACTTATACATCATCCATTTAAACTTACTAAGCTTGTCATGTCTGTGGAGCCTATTATACCTGTACCTCAACCTTTTGAACTTGTTAGGCCTAATGGGCCTGTAGTGCCTTAGCTTCTCGAACTTACTACGCCTGCCGAACCTGTGGCACCTAAGCTTCTTAAAGGTATTAAAGGTCTTCGGTTTTGTTTCTAAGGAAGTCTTTGTCTTAAGGATAGAAAGGGTTCTTATCTTAAGAATCGGAAGTGTCCTTATCCTAAGGAACTTCAAGGTCTTCAGCTTAAAGGACTTAAAGATCTTCGGTTCGAGGAGGGTCTTCTTCTTCGTCTTCTGAAGTAGCTCTGTCTTCCCTAAGGTTTTCGTCTTTATTTTTGGAAGCTTAAAGGTATTCTTCAAGTTAAGTTAACTAGAAGAAAGTTTTTGCCAACTTAGTAGAATTTTTACCTAGTACATATACTCCTTGATGAATAAGCTTTGCCTTCAACTTATTTTCAACCTTTTTTTAAATTATCTTTTACATATTAAAAGTCCAATTATCAAAAAATAACGCAAGTTTCGGAAAACTCGATCGCCACAGTCAAATTCTTTGCCGCCGTTTTATCAAATAATGTAACAGCCGATGAAGTTGGTTAAGTGCTCTTCGGTTAAGTTTTCATTAACGTCTTGTCTCTAAAGATTATAGTTGTAATTCTTAGCGAAAACTATTCTAAGGTTCTTAATTATTATTTTACAAGCGGGGTTAGTAATAGCTTAAAAGAGAGTATTTGCGGTAGCCATGTTATTTTTCTGGATTATATAGGACGTGTAGGACGCGTATAGTGAGGTACTTAGTAATCTTGGTTGTAAGAACTTGGTGTTTTGGCGTGAAGTTGTATGAAGACTTGACGACTTGTCGTTAAGACGCGCGGCGTGGTTTTCTTGGCGCGAATTGGCGATTCTTGGTGTTTTCGCTCAGAGCAGAGAACTTAACGATTAAATTGACGTAGGGGAAGTAAAAAAAGTGAAGTAAAGGCAAAGGTTTGGTGTAAAGGATAAGGTCGAAGATCGTTTGTTATTGTGGATGGTTTGGCGTGGGGACTTAGTCGTTTTTCTGCAGTGGTAGCTTCCATAATAGTACTGACTTTGCTGTTTGTTAACTTTACGAACTTTAAGACTTTTAGCAGTTGATTTTAACGCTCTTTCAGAAGGATCCGTAGATATTTCCTAGTGTTTTCAAGTAGCAATACCGTCGCTTACTTTTATATTACCGTTATAGACTAGTGCAACCTGAAGATCTTCTCTGTTTCCCTATTGTTGTGAATTGGAGCAGTACTAATAAAGGTCTTTGGAAGAATATTTCCTCTACCCTAGCCGCCGTTGTTAACGTAGAGTGTAATTAGAAAGTAGCTTCTTCTTCTAATTATCTTATCTATGTTTAACCTAATAATCACTCATCATTATTGGCAGTTCCTTAGACTTTGCAACGTTATCAATTTGATTGGTTGAAGTAACAGTAGTATTTTGTAGTCAGATGGTGGATGTATTGTTTTAGGTTTGGAAGACCGCTAGCCGATTTGCACAGTAATTTGTAGGACCAACTTCTTAGCCCATGCCCTAAACTGAATTAGACACTCCTCAATCAACTGATTTGTAGTCAGTACAGTCAACTTTACTGTAAGTAAAGTTGACTAACTATATTACAATTGACTTACTAAAAATAGCAGTCAATATTGTTCCAACACCGTACCAGATTTCATTACGTCGATTTAAAGTGCCTATTACCCGTACATACCTTAACTTAGTCTATAGATACTTTCGTAAATCGTATTCGTCTTTTATAAAGTCTTGTAAAGTAAAGGTTATTCTACAGAACTTCTTAATAGCTCGTCTAGTGTCTATCTAAAAGCGTTATATTAATGCCGATATAACAGGTTTTAAACCTAAAGAGGTTAACTTCAGGTATTTTTCGTGGAAAATATTTTTTTTGCACTAAAAGATGGTAAAACCTTGTAACAAAAACCAAATATAGACACGATTAAGCTTTTTCATCGGGATTAAGCTTTCTAAAACGTTACAAACAAATTTAAAGACTTTAAAAGTTAGTAAAAATAACGTTATGACCTACTGTAACGATAACTACATCAAAAGGATCGTGGTATTTAAGGTTATAAACACCTATATCCTCCCGATTTAAACGGTGAGAAGTGTTGGCGAATGAGAACTAAAGGGCTGAAGTGATTCGATTATTACGAGGACGTGGACTTTGAGGACGAGGCGGAAAGCTGTAAGAATGAGGATTGCGAGGATAAGGATACTTATTTCTCTTACGCATAAGTACCTCAAAACAACTTGCTGTAATCGTTTAATAGTCTTTTATTTACTATTACAAACCTGTATTAATAACATCAAAATTCTTATTAAAGTTTATTATTATCTTTGTTATTTATTATTACAGGGTCCTAGCCTATTTTAGCTTGGGAAAAAGATCTATATTATTATAATTAACCGGTATATAAAGATGTAACATGGAGATTGGTTAAGGAAAGTTTGGCAAAGGAATATTTGTAAAAGTAACAGGTATTTCCTTCCTAAAGAGCTAATGTGCAACTACTAAAAGCTTGCTACGAATGCGGCGGAATGCTAATAGTAGGGGAATACCTAAAGCACGTAACTTATGCTTATTTATAGGAAGGAAAACAAAAATAGCTACGAAAACGGCAGCGGTAGCAGTGAAGCTAATAACAATTACGGCGAAACCGTTAACTATTATGACGAGGATAGCGGCTACGCGGTAAAGATAATAACGGCGGGGGAAATTAAAAAGGCAGCTATAATATCCAGTGATAGCGATGAAAGGTAATGGCGGTGGCGACAAGCTTAGTTGCGGGTAAAATAATGGGGGTAACAACAACAACTATAACGAGTAAGACGACGAAAACGACGACGATAAGGATAGGATTAAAGGTTCGGCACGATAAAAAGTAAATGGAGATTGGTAGGGAAAAGATTAAGGATCGTAGAGTTAAAAAGCAGGGAAAATAGAA